>JAJJWW010015541.1:0-64761 GCA_023531295.1 Papaver armeniacum
TGACGTGACTATAATTATTGTAACGGTTTCGAGATGTGAGCTATAGGCTGGCCATTGTCACGAGATACGCAGATTACAAAATCTTGTCCACAATTATTAATAACGGCCTATTTAATTTATAACTGCTACAAATTTGACCGCAATGTGAGGTATAGCCTCGTGACAAATCCCGGAAATGGTGTAGTGTAGGCGTTTATGCTCCCCACAATGACGCTATCGTTATAACTCGCTGATTGGCATGTTTCGTGTACACCTGGGATTCTAGTCGATACGAAGGAAGCTCGGTGAGCGTGTTTGAGAGCTTACTCCTCTATGAATCTACCACATGATTTGATCGAGGAGGATGAAAATCCAATTATCGGTTTTCAACCGAAGTCACAAAGGCGATTGGGAAGATGAAGATACCTATAACGAGTGGCTGACAAGTCCATTCCGAGCACCTTCTTGTTACTTTGGATTGCCTAGCACCCTACAACGCGATCGTGGGACGAGATCGGTCAGATGAGATCGGTGCAAGAACATCATCAAATCATCAATGCCTCAAGTTTATTACAGAAGGAGTTGTGAAAGTTAGAGGCACCGTGATAGCCTGTAAGTGTCATGAGAGTGCAACGGATGAGTACAAGAAGTCGAAGTCGGAGAAACCGGATCATGCGAGCCGAGTGTAAATAGCAATTACATAATCCTCTCCCTCCCGAATCATATAGAGGAGAGGACGCATTTGAACCCCCACTGTTGAAATTGGTCGAGGTCCAGATTGGAGATGAGGAGCACGAACAACGTTCGTAGGGGCAAATGCACCGCACATGAACGCGATGGTCCGATTCGTTGCTAAGGGCAAACAACGATGTTTCGCTTGGAGTTTTCTTTGAGATTCCGAGGATAGATCCGAATGTAGCCTCCCACAAAGCAAACATCGATGAGAATTTCCATCCCCGTTCGGCGTAAAATCGGGAATATGGCGCAGCAAAAGGATGGAGTTACGCGAAGTGGAAAAACTGTTGGAAGCGGGATTTATTCGACTAAAGACAATATCCACGCCGGGCCGTCAAATGTCGACTGCTTAGAAGAAGAATGGTAAAATTCGTGGTACAGACGATTTTACTCGATTTGAATTAAGCTTGTCGAGAGTGATCCGCACGCTGCCACGGATAAGAGACTTGGTGGATGCAATGCGCAGGTATGGGAGACCTGTCATTCATGGATGTTTTTCGGGGTATAACCAAATACCTTTGTTCGAGGACGATCAAGAGCATACCGCATTCGTGGATCGACAGAGGAGTTTTCATTATATGCGTAATGCCGTTGGGCTTAAGAACGCAGGGGCAACCACAGCACTTGGTAGACCATATGTTCAAGGATCTCGATTGGGAAGTCGATGGAAGTATACATCGATGATATGGTAGTGAAATCTCGGCTAAAAGAATCGCATTTTCTTGATCTCCAAAAGACGTTCGATATCTTAAGGCAATATCGTATGAAGCTCAATCAACAAAATGTTCATTTGGGCTATCATCGGAAAGTTCCTTGGATACTTGATGACACACAGAGGAATCGAGGCGAATCCTCGGAACAATCGAGCCATCGAGAAATGCCATCCCCAAGAACTTAAGAAGGAGGTCCGTGGAAGCTAAGGTGACGATTAACGACTTTAACTGTTTCATTTCACGCTCGTTGGATCGATTCAAGCCATTCTTTGATGTTTTCAAGAAAACAATGAATTTTGGGTTGGACGGCTGAGTGTGAAAGGGCTTTTGCAGTGAGATAAAAGATTTGTCAACCCCACCGTTTTTGGTCACCCAAAACCGGACAACCTATTGGAGTTTATCTAAGTTGTAACGGAGAACGCCGTGAGGCGGTCTTGTTTTGTTACGGATCCACATGAGAAACTCGTTTACTTCGTCAATAAATCTTTGACGGGGCAAACACGGACAAGAAATTGAGAAGATAACACTTGCATTATTCCATGCATCTCGTCGCCTCAAGCCTTATTTCCAAGGAAGGCAAGATCGTAGATATACTCGAATACCGAAGAGAATCCCGGAGCGGCCGATGATTCCAAATCAACTAGCCATATGGTCAAATTTTCCTTCGGGGCGTATGAGACCAAATACGAAACCGTAAGCAGAGAAAGGACACGACCGGCCGCACCGCTAGCAGATTTTCCTGTGGATGATATAGAAATGGTTGCCGACGAAGAAGAGGAGTCGTTAAAACCCGTAGAGCCGCCACGATCGATCGGGGGCGAGTCCGCAATGGAGATTGATGCTCTTTGAACCATTGTGGATCAGATGCATCGATGGGTCATCAAATGTTGGTGGTCGGGAGTTGGATGCGTCATCCTTACTCCCGAAGGTCCGAGATCGAAAGCAACAATAGGGTTTTTAAGCATCAAACAATGAAGCCAATATGAAGCTGCAATAATCGGTTTAAAAGCCATCAAAACGCTTAGATGCGAAGAATGTGAAGTCGGGTCACCGATTCCATGCTAGTGGTCAACCGGTTATTGGGGACCTACAAAGCCAAAGGAAGAGAGAATGGCCTTGTATTTGGATCATATGCGAAACCCGGCAAATGAGTTCGACCAATTTTCTATTGGGCGAGAGGCCACGGTTGGAAAACGGGCATGCGAGATGCTTTGGCATATCTTTCTTCCGCGATAAACCGATTCCACCCGTTTCACAGAAGATTTAAGAGTTACCTAAAGATCTCCGACTGACTCAATTTGTTCCGTCCTCGAACACGCTAGTGGGGGCGAGAGGGCAGCTACACATCAAAGCACAGGGGGATACTAAGAACATCGACAAGAATATGGATATTGACAAGTCCAAAGGATGTATAAGTCGGGCGGTCATGTTGAAAACATTACAGATCGAACGCCAACCATACATACAAAGACTAACAACCTATTAACTCCCCAAAAATTAGAAATCGTCGCCGCAAAGGTGAAAAAGAACTCATGGAGATACTCAATGATCGAAGGGATGTTATACCCGCAAACCCGTAGCTTTGAGCCATTTTTGCGATGCGTATTAGCCGAGGAAGGACAAATAATACCGAGAGGCTCATGAGGGAATTTGTGGCAACCATTCTCGAGAGGGCGCAGTCTCGCTCACAGGATACTTACCTAGGGGTATTTGCCGTACATGCGTAAAGATGCTAAAGAATATGCGCAACAAATGTGTGCCATGCCAAGAACACGCTCAATTCCGAAAAGGCTCGCCATCGAATTACATCCAAGCTGGTCCCCGGCCGTTCTCTATGGGGATTGGACATTGTCGGCCGCTCCCAAAGCTCCCGGAGGCGTGATTCGTACCAGCCGCTACCGATTATTTCACCAAGTGGGTCGAAACGGTGGCACCGGTACACGTCACCGGGCATATGATGTGAAAAGGTTCATATGGGAGAATATCGTGCAACGGAGTTCGGAATCCCAGACGCGATAATATCAGGACAATGGAAACGGTTCGATTCAGAGTAATCAAAGACTTTTGCAAGGGCTCGGATATCCGCAAAATTTCTCGTCTCCTTACTATGCTCAAAGCAACGGGCGTGCGAAGCAACCAACCGAGTTATTATGGACAACCTCAAGAAACTACCGGAGAGGGCGAAGGGAAAATGGGTCAAGAATTCCCGGAGTCTTATGGTCCTATCGAACAACCCCAAAAGATCCACCGGATTTTCTCCATTTGCATTGGCGTATGGGACGAGGCGATCATACCCACCGAGGTACAACTCAAGACTACCAAAACTCGTGTTGTCAAAGTTCCTGGGAAAACGACGAAGATACGCTTTGGATAAAGAGTTCTTTGGAAGAACAAAGAGAAACAGCCTTGCGAGCGGTTGGTCCGATACCAACAGGCAATCGAAGCTGGGATATGATCGCAAAGGTCGAGAACTATTGCTCAAACCCGAGGGAATATGTCCTCAAGAAAACCCGAGCAGACCATGATGGAACCGAACCGTGGGAAGCTCGAGCAAGCTGGGAAGGCCCATACATATTGGATAGACCAGCATCTCGTGGATCCTACTAATTGAGGAATCTCGACGAACCGAGGATTAAACCATGGAAGCCGTGGAATTCATTTCACTTGAAAAAGTTTTATCATTAAAGTAGATTCAAATCCAGTTTTGTCTTTGCGTACTCTTTTTCCTTTTTTGATGGTTTTGTCCCATCGGGTTTTCCACTCAAAGGTTTTAACGAGGCAAATTGTGGTCGAAGCAGTAGGTATTTATCTTGTTATTTCAATTTAGAGAATTTAATTCAACATTATTTTAGTATTCCAGGACTTTATCAATATTGTTCGTGTTAATTATAAGCCACTGCGGATGATCGAATCCACGATCGGCCCTAAATGACAAAACGATACGATTCAAGTCTCATTTCAAGGCGTCTGACACCTCGTAGATAGGGTGAATGCACAGTTCTATATTTTTACCCTATCTAAATTTTATCCCCATCATACGAGGCAACAACAAATGTGGCTAACATTTTCACATGTCCGTGCACGTGAAAATGTACACATCCCGATTTCGCGCACATCTTGAATAGCGAACTGGCCCCTGCGCAAATTCAAGATAAGCGAGAAAAACTCAACTTTTCATTCCATGCGCGAGCAAGGTGCGGCGAGGGAGGTGCACCCCCTCGCTGCGAGCATTGAGCAAGATGACACAAAACATACCGGGGCGAGTTATATGTCCTCAACCATTTTGGGGCGGGAACACATAACACTCCCGCGCAATCAACGCATCCCTGGGGCGCGTTGCATAACACCGAACGACATGATTCGTGGAGGCGGGTTATGTAACACTCCACAAAAATGCAAATTGGGAGGAAATCAACTTCTTAACCCATAACAAGGTTATGGGTTAAGAGGGGCGATGTTTGTACCCTTAATATTCTACACAAATAAATGGGCTAACCTAGGTCTACAAGGCTCCTACTACTAGCAAAGGAGGATTCATCGGGCCTAAGGTGCTTCCCTTGTTTACCCAAGTATGGCTAACTAGGCCTAACAAACACCCCACATGTACAAGCCCATGGGCTAAAAAGTTTCACAACACGAGCTTTCCACTTCACCCTTGACACGTCATCGTAGGTGCCACGTCGTCGCGTAACACGTCGGCAAAAAAGGTGCCACAAGCACCGCGCGCCACGTCGCACACCGTGACACGTCACTATCATCCGCCGGGCGACCCAACCTCGGCAATCGGCCCGATTAATCGCTAATTAATCGTGGGCGATTAAAGATCGAGAGGCGATTAATCGGCAATTAATCAACGTGAAATTATCGGTGTATGTCGATGCAACTTAAATCCGTAATCCCGATTCGATGTGGCACGACGCAGCCTTAGTTCATGGCCCTTGGGTGATTACACCCACTTCGTTACACCTTTGGTTATCCACACCCCATTGTAAATCCTTAAACCATAATGGAAGTTTACCGGAATATTCTCGGGAGCCATGCGAGGATGAATGCCGAGCCATGCAACCATGCGGTCATGCGGAAGAATTATGGCGAGTGAGGCATGCGTGGTCACATTTTCTACAAGAGGCATGCAAGGGGCCAGTTTCTTTGCCATGCGGGATCATTTACTTATGATTCATGCCTCGCATCTCAAACGGAAACTGTAACCTATGGGTCTCGCTTGGGAGCTTGGAAACAGGATAACATATCTGGAAAAGTTTATCTTAATTTAATTTATGATAACCATGTTAATGATTAGTTTTAATGGTGTTTGTCTAAAATTCTATCATATTTTGGGCTAGGTTAACTTGTGTTTGTTTGACTACAAAAATAGGTTAATATAAACAATTATTTCTTAGCCAAATACTTATTTTAAAAGGAAAATAACTGCTTGTCAACGGTGAGGATACAGTATCCCTGTATTTGGAAGAATACCTTAACCTTACTTTTTTAGCTTCCTAAAATCAAGGAAGGTTTAGTAATACTTCTCCACAGATTGGAATCGCAAGCGACACAAACACATTTTAACGGTTTTTTCTTGGATAACCCAACCTAGGATGGGATATCCGGATACCAAACACGACCTAAATGGACGGTTTGACAACCAAAAGGTAAGCAATCTTCCATACCAAAATCTCTGTGAAAAATCCACACGACTTTAGCATCGGAGGGTTTTTTGCAGTACCCTTTCTCCATAATTGATTGAAGATCCGGTTCCACGAATCAATTATCAAACAAAATCATCATACATATTTTTGTGTTTGGGGTAGGAGGAATTTTACCTTACAAACAGAATACTAGTTTCGACCATAATTTGAAGTTTGACTTTTTTCGATTCTTTTATTTTGCCATTTGGGTTTTGAAATTTAAAAGCTTAACATTTTGTACAACTTACCTTTTGAGATATTTTTTTATGGGGATTTGATCTTTTCTAAAGATGATTTGGTTGGATGGTTCATTCAAACCGTTTTGTTTCGGTGTGAGGAAAAATCTAATGGATTTTAAGTTTTAACTCTCTGTTTTAAATGGTCTATAATTTAGAAATATTTGTAACGGTGGAATCAACTTAGTTAAGTGTTCGAATTGGTTATCTATCGACTTTCCTAAATAGCTATGAATCTTCTACATGTGAATTTCTATTAATCGATTAATCGAGCTATTTTTTCTTTTTCGATTAATCAGAGTTTTTATTTTTTCTTTTTGGGTGAGGTTATAACCAACATGAGTTGTAATTAATAAAAGGGTAGGCTATAATTAAGAAAGGTCGAGAAATTTTAAATTACTACAATCTGTTTCGAAAAGAATATAGGCGGTTTCATCGTACATTATATATATCAAATCAAAGATATTATTTTGAAACGAACGGAATATATATTAGGGAGACCGCCTGAGCAATTAAATTATGGTTTTTGTTTTAAAGATCCATAAATCATTCACAAAAAACACAAACATACCTATGCATCCGGGACTGAAATAAGGATTCCCCTTGTACCCTTCAAAGCAAGTGCAACGATACCCAGGATTGTTGTCTGAATTGCTACAGTTACTTCTTCCATGGCATGCGTAAGTGGTTTGATCTTTTTGTGCTTCTTCACATGTCGTATTTCCTACTGCCCAGTCCAGGACAGCCGGGATATCTCTGTCTTCTGGTACGGCCAGAAGATCTGATTTAGCAAAGGTTAACTGCTCATACTCACCCATAAAAGCGTAACTGCAAGGGCTGTAGGACAAGAAATTTGGAACATCAGTACTCATTTCAACTTCTACCCTAAAGCTTTTAATCCCTTTAGGAATAGAAAAATTGGCAACACCCAAAACCGCCGCAGGACCCTTCAACTAGGGGTGGGACTTGGGTTGGTTGGTCGGGTTGGAAGGCTTGGCCGAGCGACCGAGGTAGAAATTATTTGCCCAGATTGCCCATGAAACCCGTGGAGGTACTGCCCAAGTCCCGCCCAAGTTATATTCCTCGGGTTCACCGGGTTCCTCGGGTTGACCCATTGTGGACATAGAACGTGGTTAGTTAGTAGACTCATATATATATATATACACACATAGAAACCCTAATGACCATAATTTAAGTCTTAAATTTCTTTTTTATTAATGTGATAATAACAAATTTTAGTAATTATAAGATTTGATTATTGTATTTAGCTTAAATTTTCAAATAACTTATGATTATTGACAATAATATAAATTTTTTCATATTGAATTAATAATGAGATAGATATGATTTATATTTTCATTATTAGGTTTGAAAATGATGGATAAAATTGTTTTTAATAGATAATATTACCAATTATAAAAATAGTTTATATAACTATATTATAGTTCCCCGGGTTGGGTGGGTTGCTCGGGTTAGAAAATATTTGTGCCCATGCTTGCCCAAGTTTAACTCGGGTTTATTAAAATTGTACCCGAGCTTGCCCAAACTTTTAAAATACATTGCCCATGCCCGTCCAACGTTCGGGTTGGGCATGGGTTGGGTGGGTTGACCCAACCCAAGTCCCACCCCTACCTTCAACCACTTTCTTCCTAATCTCACATGATGATGTACATAGCGTTGAGTACTTCCCATCTTCCTGATCAACATCGTAATTCCCTCTGGACCTACTACAACCAATCAGAGTGTTCCTTTTCTTTGTGTTCGAGAATGTAAAAGGGGTCTGCCCCACGCTCATGTAGACTATCGAGTCATTAAGCACCACTCCATTTCTATTGAAACATAACTTAGCGATCCTGTTCGCAACACGAATTTCAGTTTCAGATATACTAAGAATTTGAAGCCTAGTTGTGGCAATAAATGGCTTTGGAGGATCGTATGAAGAATCACAGTTAACACCATAACCTACAATGGAGCATCCTTCTCCTCCACCTTCCCTAGTTATACCAAAAGGGTATGGTATGCTAATATTACCACATTTGTCTGGGCACCCTGGCTTTGAATCCCCCAGTGCATCAAGTGATTTAACAGATATTGTTGATATCAAACAGAAACAGAAACGAAATAATATGATTCGGTGTATGGACATGATTTTTCTGCTTGCTAAATGCTAATTAGCGATCATTACCTATCATTTAAACATCTTAATTAGCTTTCTGGACAAATACTGTTTGATGGTGCCAGTCCCATTCGCTTGGAGAGTTGACCATAGACTTTAGTAACATATATTTGACCAATCAGATATATGCAGTTGCACCCTATAATGGAATAAGGATGTTTTTTTTTTGATCGGTAAATTGAATTTATTAAAAACAAAAAGCAAACAAGGTTCATAAAGCATGAACCCCGATAAAAAAAGCGACAACCAAAGTTCAAAGAGGAACTTGAAACAACACCCCAAGAACTAAGCACACAACAACACTTACAAATATATAGAAAAGTTACCTCCCACCCCAAAAAAGAGAGAAAACAGACTCTACACACTACAAAAAACCTGAGCAATGGCAACCAAACCAATTTAGTTGCCTAAGATGAGAATTTAGTTTCCAAACAGAAAGGCAACTAATGGTAGTTGCGGAGCCTAAGTTGCCGTATGGGTTGTTTCCAAATGTAAAGGCAACTTCTACAAATGCGTAGTTGCTATGGGTATTTTTGGAAACTTACATTGTAGTAGCCAAATACGTTATTATTTAAATGCCATAGTTAAGACCCACTAGTTTTTGTAGGTGCTAGTTACTTACCAAACATTCTCACAACCAAATTTTGTAGTTGTCAAGTACTTGCTAAACATTATGGCAACTAACTTCAATCTTGTTGTGAATTTATTTAGCAATTAGTTATGCAGCTGCCAAATAATCCGATTTCAGACTTGCAATAGGTTAAAGCAACAAAGTTCTAGTTGACCAATAGTTACCGTATCGTTCAACAATTAACACTGGTAGTTGCCAAACGTTTTATCTGGTTGACCTAGATATGGGCAATTAGCTTTATGTAGTTGCCATGTACTGGCATAACTTTTAATCAATGCAAATTCATTGGTTGCAGTGAACCAGCATTAATACATAATTTAATAATTAATTAGTCAAACGATAATATCAATGCAAATTCCTTTCTTAGGTTGTCGTGCTAGGGGTTGAAACTATCACCTAGCATTAATGCAAATTTAGGTGGGGAGTAATCACTAATGCAAACTTCTTAGGTTATCGTGCAAGGGGTTGGAAATATAAACCTTAATCCAAATTTCTTAGGTTGACGTGTGAGATTGGGACTATAAGCCTTATTAATGAAAATTTAATGGCTAAAATGCAAGAAATAAAGTTTAAAAAGAATTATTTCAGAATATAGTTTTTTATTTATAATTAATAATACATCTATTATTGAATTTCTTTTAGAAACTCGGCCCTGCTTTACTCAGACAATACCCTTAATTACAAGGAACTATAGATAAGAAATGACACTAAAGCATTTCATAAAAGAAAAAAAGGGAAACAGAGCATTGATCACAATCTGATGGTATAATGTTGCCTGGTCAGGTCCAACCAAATAAAATAAAAAAACACACTGATCACAATCCGACGGTATAATGCTGCCTGGTCAGCTTGAACAAATGGTCCCTTCCCCAGAGATGCACTGCAACACAGAAGCCACAAAAACATAAAGGATCAGATGAAACGGTGGTATGCCGTGAAAATTTTACAGAGATTGAATTAGATTAAGGTTATTAATTAGTTAACAAATACAACAAAGATTATCTTGGCAACCTACGACAAGGATTACAAGCCAATTTCCAAATACATTGACAGATAAGCACGTTCGAATTTTCATGCCAACATGGTATTAATACAACACAGGATAAGCTACAGGAAAAAGAATAGTTAGCTACATTTACATCAAAAAACAAAAAGTTGAATTGAATGCCTTCCCCTTGACAGGGATCTGGTTAGATTTGTTAAAGGCATTAAAACCTCAACTTAAGAACATAAGTGAGATTTCAAATTCATGAAAAACGCATTGAACTATTACAACTGAATTTGTTCATTACTAATTAAACTGCATAATTGAAAGGATTTAATATCACAATTCTAATTGATGTAAATCTATTAGACATCAAAGTGGATTGAATTTTTTTTTTTTTTTCTATGGTTGTCAAGTAGATTTTAAACTTACTTATTGAAGGCACTATAGAAACTAAAATCCATACTAGCTGCTAAATGTAATGAATGCTTATCAAAAATTAAGTCACAAAAGGAAATCCAAAGTTCAATTAATTGGTATCCCAAGTTCAAAACAAATTCACAATTCTTCCATCCAGGAAGAACCTTAACTCAGGAAATCCATTCGATTAGTAATAAAAAACATCAAAACCCCCTGACTATAAGTAACCTGTAAAGAATACTCAAAAATAACCCAACATTTTCAGAAACTGATCCTAATAACACTGAAACTTAACTAAACAACTTTAACATCAATAACACCCAAATTCCAACAACATACTTGAGAAATCGGCTCAGAAAATCCGTTTTCCACCCTCTAAAACGTTTAGAACATGGATGAGTACGAAGTTGCAGCATTAGAAGATGAAAATTTACCTCTATTATTTTATGTGGTCTAAAACAAAAAAAAAAAAAAGTGAATCCAAAAACAACCTTAAATCGCCACCATCTTGGATATGTAATTTCAAGGAGAAAAATTGAAGGAAATTTCCAAGAGCGAGCTGTTTTCTCACTTATTTCATCTAATTATAAATTTCAAGATAGATCTGATGAGTTTTGACGGGAAACAAGAGGTAGGGATCCAGTTTCTCATTCTTCGTCTTCTAGAGTTATAGGTGAGGGAGGCGGAGAGAAAGAGGGAGAGGGTGTGAGAGAGAGAGGCAGGGATAAACATTAGGTTTCCTCTTTTCGTTTATATGAGAGATTTAAGTGGACCTCAGGCACTAATAAACTGGATATGAGGCCCCGATTTTACATTCGTGCGTTTCCCGCATGCACATCCTCTTTGTTATAGTCGGTTGATTTTTTTCTTGGAATCCACCTATGTAAATTTTGAATTGTCGTGGCTAACCTATGTAGATCTCTAAATAGTAAACATGTTTATCAGACATATTTTCATGTTGGATAAATTAGTCTTGGATTGGAATGTGACAAAATTTTATAGTCTGGTAAATAAAGTTTTTTTGGAATGGGAAAATTAGGGGGAGACCCAAAAAAAAAAAATATTCTCACTGTTAGGCCCACAATTAATTTTAGATACCGTGACACCCATAATTATTTCCGTGACTGCATGGGTAGGGACTGGCTTGATGGTTGATGCATGATGGTGGCATTATGTGGATGGAGGTGGCAGCGGCATGACATGGTTGAGACTTGGTTGGCGGTGTGGAAGGGTTTTTATTTGGAATTGGTTTTGCGGCTTTCGGCTACAAGGCGAAAATTGGCTAGTGCGACCGACTTCGATAGTTGACCGAGCGGTTGACCTTGATTGTTGACCGACCGTTGACCATGACCTTGACCAGGAAGTTGACTTTGATAGTTGACCGACTTTGACCATTGACCGGTCGTTGCATGATAACTGCCTTGGTTGACTGGTTAGTGGGCTTGGATAAGGACCAAAACATGATTCAAGTATCAATTTGGCCCATTAAGTGGTATTTTTATTTATGGTACAAACACTTATATAAAAATTTAAGCAAATGACATCAAATGAATTATGGAGCTGAGTAAAAAACAGAAAATACTATTTCTTTTCTTTTGATTTGTTCTACCGAGTCGGTCGCTCAAGATCTTTGGCCTTCGAATCAACTTACATAAATTTATAATCTACGGAAAATACTATTTCTTATCTTCGAATCAACTTACATAAATTTATAATCTTTTCCAGTAATCTTATGAAAGGGAAATCAAAGAATGATAATGAATAAGAAGAACGGTTATCGTCCTTCGACACAATAGAAATCCAGAAAAAGTATATGAATGAGAACTCTAATTGGCCTTCGACTAAAAAGTAACTGAAGAATATATATTAATGATGAAAGAAAATCAAAAGAATAAAAAAATAAATTATAAAGTGTTCTCAACCAAGTTAATATCGACTTGTGTAGATCACTAAGATTGAAAGAATCTGAGTCAAATGAGTATTCATAGAGAAAAACATATTTAACCAATGATGTCGAACAAATTCTTAAAGTCTGATAAATTTCCATGAATCAACTTATATCAATATCTATGCGTATGCAATGGAATCGAAGAAATTCTAAAGTTGGATGAATTTATCTGAAAACGATTTATGAAAACATCCGAGCATGTTAAATAGGATGGAATAAATTATGAAATCGGGTGAAACTTTGTTGTAATCACCTATGTTTTGTATTAGTTTCCAAATTTCGACTTTCCCAAATTTCCAGTTAATTTTTTTTGTCAATTTTCATTTCCTTCACTATATTTTCCATGGTGTAACACAAAATTCGTCTAGTGATCCAAAAGTTGCATCAAAAACCGTAAAATTTACAATTATGGAAAAAATCTACCCTTTGCGAGATTTTTTATTGTGCTCGGAATCTCATTTGTGAGCTAAAATTTTCCATTGGGCCTGAATTGACTGCGGTATCGGTGAGATGAAACAAATATTAGAGTCAGATAATTCTTTTTTTTTTTTTTGGAATTGCCTTATGTTTCTGGAATTGCCTTATGTAAATCTTAAAGCATGTGAATACAAATGAATTTGCAGAAATCAGATTAACCAATACATGTTTTAGTAATCACACGCAATAAACAACCCTTAACGTAGAAACCTTACATATCAGGGATTTAGGTAACACTGCAAAAATTTTTTTTTGTAAAATTGGTTATAATGCACTAGTATAACACGCACGCACGATGCGCCTGCCTTTCCATTTCAAGACCTGTAATGCAGGTTTCATGAACTAATTTTAACACTTTTCCCGATGGAAGCCATGGACACACTTGGATCAACACCAAGTACACCACCAATTGTTTAGTGATTCCCAACGAGAATCACATTCAACAAAATATTTCGATACATTCCCACACAAATTATAGTCGGGCATTATCCCCAAAATATGAATTTGATAATATCTAATGGTACAAAAATGTTAAACAAAAACCAAAGATAATATCCATATGCCATTTCCAAATGCTAACCGAGCTAAAGATCATTTAACAATACATCATTCTATAATTAGGCACTTCCAAATTCTGAGCATGCAAATAGGGAGTAATGTAACCAAGCTGTTGATATTGTGGCTAGCTAATGAAGCAATCTCAAGTCATCGATTATACTTACAGTGTGATGCTCATCCTTTTCTCAACTCTTGCCTTAAAGGAGGATAACACTTGCATATAATCATATTTGGCTTGAATAAACTCAAGTTTATGACAAATTAGCAAAAATAAAAAGAACAATTAGTCATCCTATGATACTTTTAGCTTCCCTAGAATCACATTGCAGCTCTCTGAAATCATACTAATGTTTGGTTAACATGAAATTAGCAAGAAACCAAGACAAAATTAACAATTGAATATCGTTACTCAAGCATTTTTGCAAAAGAGATAGAGTTCAATAAAATAATTTTAACTAACGTATTTGCATGAATCGTCTACTAATGTTCATCAAAACCACGGAAGCAAATTACAATATGAATACATCCGGACCGATTTCATCAAAAAAAAATGGATTGAATTGAACATACCTGGTGATTTGTGTAAGCTCGAATCAGCTTCAGAATCACAGCATTGTTCTTCCTTCCTTAACAAATTTACCTGATATAATTTCTAACACCGAATACGCGAACTACTTTTGAAGATAATAATTGGCGTAGATTTAGGGCTGTGAAATGTGATTGATGGGTTTATATACAAATGGATACGGGGAGTGTAAAGTAACTTCGAGAGAAGAAGAAGATTTGATTTTGATAATGTGATTTTGACATTGAGTTTCACCAACTAATGAAATTGAGGAATCACTCCGAATCACGGTTAGTTCTTGTAACGATACAAATTTGGGTGACATAATTTGTTCTTCGGTGAAAAAATTTGAGTTGAATTCTATGATCGGATGGAAAATAATTTGAGAAGCATCGACCTGATTTGCCGAGTTCTTCGTTTTCTTCGATGTGTTTTTGAAGAGGCAAACAAAATGCCCATCGATTTGATGAAATTAACGAAAAAATGAAAAAGACGAAGGCAGAGGAAAATAAATACGGAAGGTCATGTTAGTCAGTTCATGTGAAACCGGAGAAAAACCGTGTTCACTTTATATTAGTATAAGATTAGGATTCAGCAAACTTTGGTAGTAGATCCAGCGGGCTGTGTCAAAATTAAAAAAAAAAACTTCGTTAGTAGATCCGTGTGATATTTTTTCGGCCAATAGAAATCCATACCATCTGTCACATGGATTGCCACCTCAGGTATAAGCTTGCCGCCATAATTTTTCCTTTGGCGGTAATTTTTCCCGCTTAAGTTTGTAAACTTGCCGCCACAATTTTCCTTGGGCGGTATTTTTTTTACTGCCAAAAATTGGATTGGTAATTGGTGTGAATTTCTTCGTACAAGCGTAACTACAAACGATGGTTTTCAGCAGCTGGTTTCTAACCATAAGATCTTGAGTCTCAAACTTTGGATCTTTCTGATGGTGATACGTGGCTTTCATCGATGGCAGTGAGGTAGTCCAATCTTATAGTCCAGACACACCAAATAATACGCTGGGTGAAACATAGGGCACTCCGTCCCACTATTTCCTCTCCTCTTTTCATCTTCTAAGTCCCCTGAAATCCAATTATCCAAATACCCCTAGTCACCATTTCGTGGTTTGATTCCTCTCTTCTCAACAACTACTTCCTCTGGTTCCCCATCTCCGTTCTCTTTAATTTCCGGTGTTTTCTCTTTTCTTCTTCTTCTACTTCGATCAGATGAAGAATTTGTTGAAACTTGGAAATCGAAGGATTCCAGCCGAAGTTAGGGCAAAAGGTATCTGCTGTAATTTTATCTTACAACTTTGATTTCGATTTTCGGTAATGTTTTTCTTTTATTGATTGTTGAATAGAACCCTTTATTTGGTTGTTGATTTCGTGGTGTGGGTTGTGATTTTGGTTCAGATTTTCATGTTATTGTGGAAACAGAAGATTTTGAAACCTAATGCCCTCGACACTCTCTAAATCTATATGTAAAGTAATTCAGAGTTTAGAGATAACTCTCATAGTCTCATATCATTCTCTTCGATTTAGTAGAAAGAGTAATTTTGCTTTCTCAATTTTACTGATCCGTGCTCTTTGTTTGTCTAGTATCAGGTTTCCAGCTGAGCTGGAAAGGGCTTTTGATGTGAAAAATCTCTGGTAGCTTCATCAATATTTGGTCAAATGTCCACAGGCCTATGTTTTGGTTCTTCCTTTTATGAGGTAAATCTTGTCTATGAGATATGAGTTTTTAATAAGATTGATTCTTCATATTAACTAAGAAAAGTTATATAGGTTGCAAAATTTTTGAATTTGTCACGATGGATTCAAATTGTCGGTTTGTTGGTTCGGGTACTATATATTTTGCACCATAGTGTGTAGGTTGAATCACTAGCTTGCAGATGTTATTTATATTCGGATTTTTTTTTAACTTGTCAGTTCAAGAGGTTCTTGTGTAATCTGAAGACTGAGGTGCTTTACCTTTAGTGCCATGATTTTGCGTTGTTTTCCTTATGGTTTTTATGACTTCGCGCAGATTTTTCAGTTGAAATAAGGATTCTTTTTTACTTGTCATTTCAAGAGGTTCTTGTGTAATCCCTGAAGACTGAGGTGATTTACCTTTAGTGTCATGGTTTTCCGGTTTGTTCTCCTTATGGTTTTTATGACTTCACGGATTCTTCAGTTGAAGTCACCATGTTTAATTTCTGTATTTTGCATCATTATACTTATTAACCTAATAAAGTTCTGTTCGTGCTAATAATTGGTGTCTGCATATCACACTGTCACAGGCCATGGCATCAGAATAAAATTTGGTGAAAAATCATGTGTTCTCTTTGTTGGTAATGGTGTGGTTAGCTATGCCCAAAGCTTCTGCGGTGTGAACTGCTAAAAAATCTTTGGTTCTGGTGGTTGGTGTTACTAAGAAAATCTACGCAGCTTGGAAGTTATAAAAGAGTGGTTCCTAGGAATATCTAACTCATCTTAACAAAGAAGACTTCCCAGTTCTGGTTATACACAGAATTAACTTTTTCAGAGGCCTGAGGTAATCCGATTATCGCAGGTTCAATTACCTGTTTATATGTTTACATTTCAATTTAATGCTCCTGATTTAATCTAAAAAGGTCTCTTGTTGTTTCTCGGAAATTTTGTTTCTCTGGATTTGATGAATTAGGTTTCAATTGTCTTATCTACTTGTCTTCCAAATTTAGGCATTGTTACATTTTGTGTTATTTGGTCTAAATAATAATCAAGGGATGTTGCATTAGAATATTAGAATGCATTGACTTTCAAAAAAAATTTAATAGATTTAATATGTCATTCAATTTATGGTTTGCAGATGTATGTTGAGATATAAACTAATTTATGATAACAAACATGAATTTTATGTAATCTAATTGAGTTTAAAAATGATCATGTTATTTGGTTCTTGTCTGTTCTGTTGGGTTGTGTTAATCCATGGTTGTTCTGCACTTTTTTTTTAGGGACTCTCATAGATTGTCTTCTGTTCGCAAGATCACTCTCTTGCTTGTTCAAAACCTGCCTTTCATTAATTACCACCGACTTCTGAAGGTAATGATGATGTTTGGTTGGACAGTGGAACTGGTGTTGAGTATTTCATCAATTTGAGTTTCAAAAGTTTCATTCTTTTATTCTTTTGGGGCATATGGTCAAGTAAATAGTTAAAATTGTTTGCTTGTTTGGATTGTGAAGCTCCTCTTTGTGCTGATAGCTAAGCAACATATTCTTTCTTGGAACTCAATTTTTTTGATGTGATTTGGTTGAATCACTAACTCTAATTTCATGACTTGTGCTTTAACTCCCCTTAGAAAAAATTTTGAGTGTGCAATTAGGTTATGCTTGGCTTGTTACTGCATATTCAACTGTTAAGTCCTCAGATCTTGTTAATTTTTCTTTGGAGAGTCTCGACCGTTTAGTGAAGTCTTATATATAAGAAAATCCTGAATTGGTATAGCAACTTCGAGGACTACATGCATGTTGTAGATTTCTCTTAGATTTGACATGATATAAGTTGTGGTTTTTTACTTGGAAGTTTTGATCTTGATTTGTTTTTCTTTGTGATAATATTAAAGTTTACATACTTCGAATCAGATATGAACTCAGACAGACTGCATTGTTGCGGCATAAGAAATTGGTGATGCAAAACCAACCAACACTTGGTCAAAGGAAGAATACGGTAGCTACACTGGAACAAACCAAAACTTCATCACGAAACCAGACCCTGAGAGTATCCTTCTTACCTCGATCGAGATGTGGTTTGGGTTGTAATGTTGTATAATTGCAATATTCCAAGTCTATTTTTCCAACTCAATTGATCTACTTGTTGCGGCTAAGACTAATCTCTTGATACTTTGGCAAATTTTTGATTTATCCATGTTTTCTGAATTTGGATGTTTGTTTTATGTTAGTGCTGGAAATCTTCATACTTTGAGTAAAATACGCAGTCCAGTAGTCGAACAAGTTGCAGGGAAGCTAACCATCTTGAACTTGGTGGTTGAGAAAATTAGAAGTCCTGCACTGGAAGTGATAGGCATGGGTTGTAAATTCCTTGCAGGGCTTGGGTCATGCGTCCACTTGAGATTATAGACAGATTCTCGAGATGATGAAAGCTCATGCGGTCGAAACCATAGTGGCAAACATGAAATAGGTTGAAATGGCTTAGTTCTTAGTAAAGGTGCTGTTCTTGGGTCAAACTGTAAGTAGTTGGACGAATTGTAAACAAAGGCAGATGCTGGAATATGGATAATTGCTCGGATTATTCAGGCTCTGATTATTTGGCTTGGGATTTTGTCGTTGGTGGAATTGCAGATTACAACGATTCAAATTCATATGGTGACCGAAGTCCGGAAGAACTTGAAATTATTACTACTCTTGTTTCTACTACTAGTCTACTTAGTATATTCCTATTACTATTAGTTGTTCCGAGTATGCACTTCTTATTTTCTTTGGACCTTTATATTGCTCAAACGGATGTATTTTCAATAAAGAATGGTCTATATAAAAGTTGTGTCTTCTTTACCTCCGACTTTCATTTTGCATTTTTACTGTTAATTCATCAAGAAAATCTGAAAGTTGGGGGTTTATATACAACCAATGTAGGACATAGATCCAATCTTCATTATGGTTTTCTAGTCCTGTATGTGTTCTCTGCCTCCTACACAATTACATAGCTGAAAACTAAAGAAGCAATACAAACGAAAAAAAATAATATTTTGCATAGCCATTCGAACATTATGATATTTCACAGAACTATTCATCCAAACCATCTGATCTAAGTAACAATTAACGTTATCTAGTTGGTGAGTTGCTCAACTTTTGCCAATCGCAGTTGTTGTCCTTTAGTTTCTAAAGGTTATGAATTTTATGTAGTTTCCCTATATTTGTTGCGAAAGATTTTGGAAACTGATGAAAGTAATAGTTGCGATTAACATGTTGCCAAAGTATATAGGAACTAACAGTTGCCTTTGCCTAGTTCCGGAAGCATTAGGCTACTAATATATCGCATGAAGTTGGCATACGTTTGTTGCTACAGAGTTCAGAAACTAATAAAAATCATAGTTGCGGCCAGCATGTTGCCGAAGAATATCGGAACTACTAGTTGCCTTTAATTAGTTTCGAAAGCATTTGGCAACTAATTTCTTGGAGCAGTTGCGGGATTTTAGTGGCCTTTGCTAGGATTTTTTGTAGTGACACAACACAACAATTCAAGGGGGTTCAAACACTGTCAAGTTCCACCTTCTCATGAACTCTTTTAAGGACACATTTTGGAACTCAAAGTTGGCGGTAAAGCCAGTAAGCAATTGTGTACCTTATCTTTTGAACTAGACTACCTAGAGCCAAAGACTTATTATTGAAAGCTCGATTGTTTCTTTCTTTCCATAGGTTCCAAAGGATTGCAGCTGGTAGTGCTTTAATCACAAGAGATTTTCGAGTCTTGCTGTTGGGATTGGGCCATGTGTGAAGAGCAAAGATGTGACCGAATGCGGAATTACCCAAAGAAGATTAAACTCCGGCTCTGAAGAGATTCCAAATGTGACTAGCAAACGAACAATGCAAAAGCATATGGGAGGTTGTTTCTTCGTCATTCACACAAAGGTAGCATGAGTGGTTGACCCAAGTTCTCCACCTTCTCTTACACAATTCGTCTTGAGTAAGCAATTTCTCTTGGACGCAACCCACAGAAAAACTAACCTTCGTGAGGCCAAAGCATTTCGACCAAATTCTTTTTGGGTGCACAGTTTCGGTCTTCTTCTGAAATTTTGGCTTGGATTAGCCAATTATAACATTTCTTAACGGAGAAATCACCTTCTTGTTGCAAGTTCTTCCAGACTCTGGTATCACAATTGCTGTTGGGGGACAAATTGGATTCTTCAAGAAGATACAAGAGTGCAGCAATATCCCCGATGACGTTATCGTGGACTCTGCGAGTGATACCCAAATTCCAGTTCTGGGATGTATTGTTGAAGACTTGAGCTACTGTTGCAGTTTTTGAGGCTGACGCATTGAAAGCCTCAGGAAATTGTTTTGATAGCGGCGCATGACCAACCCACGTATCATTCCAGAAACTTATCCTAGTTCCATCACCCAGAATAAATTTGCAATTTGAATGGAACTGATCAAAAAAGTTGTGAATACCTCTCCATATGCTACATCCATAGGCTTGTTTAGGAGACTTAGTATTCCAACCTAAAAGCGCAAGGCCATACTTTTGCTCTATCAATTGTTTCCAGAGGGCCGGATCACCATCACTAAATTTCCAGAGCCATTTCATTAGTAAGGCTACATTCATAAATGTAATTGTTTGATGCCTAAACCACCAAGAGATTTCGGCTTCACCAGGTGTTCCCAATCAACAGGGTGGTATTTCTTGTCATCAGGTCCACCATCCCACAGGAAATTGCGAATGATTCTTTCCAGCTTCTTTATGATATTCATAGGAGCAGCAAAGATCGAAAAGAAATAGATAGGAAGAGCAGAGAGTTCTGAAGTAATCAAAATTAATTTACCTCCTTTTGAGAGAGATTTGGCCTTCCAAGCAGATAAGCGAGCTTCAAATCTTTCAATGATTTTTAATCCATTTAATGTTTGATCTATAAGGTTCACCGAGAGGAAGACCCAAATAAGACGTCGGCAAGTTCTGAGTTCTGCAACCCATCGTGGCAGCTAAGGAGTCCAAGTTTGGCACCTCACCGACAGGCATAAGTGCAGTTTTATGAAAGTTCACCTTGAGCCCTGAGATTATCTCAAACCAAATGAGAATGTTGCGTAAATGAACTATACTTTGCTGATCATTCTTAAGAAAAACAAGAGTATCATCCGCAAATTGTAAGTGGGTGATTTTTTGGCCTCCGGGGATGATTTCAAAACCTTTGAGCCACCCAACCATTTCCGCCTTGACGAAGATGAGATTGAGAGATTCAACAATGAGGAGAAATAAAAAGGGGGATATGGGATCCCCCTGCCTCAGCCCTTTTGAACTCTTAAAACGCCCATTTGAAGAGCCATTAATGAGTACTGAAAAGTTGACATGTGATATGGCAGCTTCGATCCACTTCCTCCAAACGATACCAAAACCCATTCTTTGAAGCACATAGTCAAGAAAGGACCACGCAACGTTGTCATACGCCTTCTGGAAATCTATTTTACACAAGATGCCAGCTTCATGGGAGACTTGAGCTGAGTTAATACACTCATTTGCAATGATGGCACTGTCCATGATTTGTCTGCCCTCTACATAAGCAGATTGTTGGTGACTGATTAACTTGGGAAGGACAGATTTTAGCCTCTAATGGAATAAGGATGTTAGTGGAGCTACATTCCAAACTGCATAAGTTAACATACGAGAATGCTAATAGGGCAATAAGAATATTCGAGGAAGAAAATGATTTTTTCTTTTAATTTGTTTTTGAGGCGCGGACCGATAATGATGTTTACAGAAGGAAATTAATATGAATTGGATTAGGACAGAGAAGTTGAAATTATTTTTTTCAACTCATTTTTATGTCATTCTGGTCACTGTAATTGCCGTTCTCCATGAATGATCACAATCATCGTCTTTCTCAACGCCACATGTCATCTTTTCTGGTCATCGGCTTGTTCAACAACGGAAAAAAAAAAAAAAAAAAAAAAAATGAAATTTTAACTTGATAGGTACTTTAAGGGTGCATGGACCGTCTCACCCGTTCTATAGGGCCAAAGGTGCTAAAACTTACTCCCTCCGTTTTAGGAAAAGTGATACTTTCACCTTTTCAATTTAGCCTATGCAAATGAAAAAGTGAAAGTATCACTTTTCCTAAAACGGAGGTAGTATTTTGTACTCAAATCTTCAATTTCAATTTTATGTAGTATGTGACTCAGTATAGTGAATCGTAGTGAATCTCACAACTTGGTTTTTCTTAGTTGGGAACCGGACATCTATTCTAGACAGTTTTATCTTGATGAAATCTTAAAGTCATTGGTTTTAAATTTTATACCACTTAATCAAGTAGTTGATGAAAATGTTGGGGATTAGAGACTATTTCAATTTGGCCCTCGTAATATGATTCTTAATTTCTGCAATGAAATTTTCATAATACCTATCAACTCGCCAACGGCCAACTCGTCTTAGCCAAATCTCGGCTGTCTTGGTGAACTCAGCCAAATCTCGTCTCAGCCATGGATTGAGATGGGGAATTTCAGCAAGAGGGTCAATATATTGACTACAGTAGTATACTAGTATTTGGTACAAGGGCGCATTAACTAGTTCAGAGTAGGGTTCTAGCGAGGTTCTGACTAGAGACAATATTTTTCAAAGAAATTGTGGGTACAAAATACCACACACACATATTGTATGCGAAGTAGCTCAATAAACGTTAAGTGAACACGATCGTGTATGACATATTTAGAATGACGAACCGTATGGCATCACCTAATCACGAGTAAAGTGTGAAACGTCGTGGCAATGTTATTACACTCGAGCGACATTGACGCACGACATATCCAAAATAAGGGGCTTTATTAGCTTTCCTCCATTATGTAAACTCCTATATAAGGAGCGAAGCGTCTTTGTAAGAGAGAGAGATATTTTTAGAGAGTTAGACAAGATATTTAGGAGAGAGAAATATTATTTATTTCCCAAGTTAGGGTTTTCACATTACTTTGTATTTTGAATGAAAGATTTAATACAAGTTCTTGAGATTCTTATGATGATTTCTTAGATTGATATTTAGATTTTACCAAGGGTGTAGTTCTGAGATTTAGGTTTTCACATTACTTTGTATTTTGAATGAAAGATTTAATACAAGTTCTTGAGATTCTTATGAAGATTTCTTAGATTGATTTTTCGCAACTACATTTTGGGGCTAGAAATTAGCTCGGAATGATGTACCCTGTTGGTGAATTTCTTTAAAAACAAGTTTCGAACTATTCATAGTTTCCCATCAATTTACTTACGATCTTTGAGATTTTAGGAAATTCAAATCAAAAAGATTTAACTAAAAGTTTTCAACTAAGAAAAACAGATTTCATTAGAAAAGTTTCCAGTTCCTTAAAAAGTTATTTTTTCCTTAGTCAAGAGAAAATATTGTTCTAGGGGAAACAGATGGTGAGAGAAGAATCAACAGCAGAACAATCGATAGCAATCAGGAGGAGCAGAAAAATTGCAGGTAGAAGAAGAAGTGAAATTGCTGAATCATCGAGGATGGGAGAAAGAAACAATCGAGGAAATAAAGTCCAAACTCAGATCCAGCACGAACAAGTGGAGAACAACACCATTGACTATGACCGTGTAAGTGTTCATACTGCAAATACAAATTCAACAAAAGAAGATGAGATAAGAACTGGAGAAGGAGGACCAATAACAGAAAATGAAGAAAATATGACCATAGAGGAGCTCCGACAAAGGTTAGTCGCAAAAACAAGGAGAGAAGAAGAAGCACGTGCGAATTTGAAGCGTCAGAATGATAAATTGAGAGAAGAGAATATCAGGCTATAAGAACAGAGATCACGAAGTATAACACGTGCAAGCTCATGATCCAGATCAAGTAGGAGCACATCAAGGCGTAGCAGATCTAGTCGCAGAGATGCAACGCAAGAGCATCTTCCAGATAACAACATTGTTGATAATATTCAAGTAGGCGACAATATACAAGGTCAACAAGATGGTCATCGCATAACACAACAACCAAATGATGATCGATACATACAACAATGTGAACGTCATCGCGTACGAGAAAAACGAAGAGGAGGTAGACATGAGCAGCAAGGCGAGGGCAATCACGCACATTATGATCAAAGTGATGAGTCTAACGAAGAACAAGGAAGAACGATATTACATGAAAGATAAATGATGTGAAATCAATGCAACCAAATGGAAGAAGAGGAACGACGTAACGATGCACTGGTCCATGCAAGAAATGAAAGAGATATGCGAAGGAGAAGAAGAGAAGAAGCGGAAGAGAGAGAGATACAAGAAGTTGTGCGTCAAAACAATCACGACAACAGAGTAAGGCAAACACGATTACAAAGACCAATGCAGCAAGAGGGAGATCAAGTAATGAATGAACAAATCTTAAAAGAATTGGCAGAAGTAAGAGCAATGATGACAACGCGAAGAAAGGGAGGTAGGCGACAATCAGATGAAGCCATAGAAGAAGCAGAAAAAACAACATTCGCAAGACAAATACAGATGGCAGGAGTACCAACTAAATGTGCTCTGCATTCACTAATATTTTTGATGGATCTGCATGCGAAGTGCAACACATAAAGGCATACACAAGATCTTTATTGCAGTGGGAAGATAATGATGCGGTCTTATGTAAGTATTTTCCATTCAGCCTAACGGAGAAGCTCGCGAAATGGTTTGAAGGTTTAGCAATGGGAACAATCATATCATTCAATAATTTACAGACCATATTCTTGGGAGCGTACATCAGTAAAAATGTGTTACGACCAGGAATGGAGAAGGTGTTTAGCCTGCGAAGAAGAACTAATGAGGGCTTGTGAAGCTTAACCACGCGATGGAGGACAATGTGTAGTGAAATGGGTGGAAGAGTAGATGAGAGAAATATCATATTAGCGTTTATTAACGCGCTCTTTGCAACAGACTTACTGTATACGTATACACAGATATTCATGATCAAGGATACCATATCAATGACAGAGTTGTGCGAATATCAAGAAGAGTACATTGCTCTTGAAGAAAAACAGAAGGAAATGAAATCTTACCTAGTTGCGAATACAAACATAAAAACAGGGAATGCAAGCTTGATCCCAAAGATAACCAACAAAGTTGCAAGCACATCTCAAGGAAATCAGCAAAAGGTGGTAGACGAAGATCAACAAAATCTAGTTGTCATGGGCAATAGAGATCAAGAAATGTATGATAGAGAATATAGAGAGAGGCAATACAATAATAACTCAAACAATAACAAGATACCAAGATTTGATAATCAAGCGGAAGGCTATGGAGGACAGAACAGACAATATAATCAAGGCCCAGGAGGAAGTAAAAAAGTCTGGGAGCAAATCAAAATGCCGTATCTGAATACGGCAATGAACCACCATCGGGAAGAAGAAGTAGAGAATTTTGTGCTTATCATCGTTTTTACGGTACCACTACAAGAAACTGCAGAACCGTACGAAAAATCATACTAAGAATGGTAGATCGAGGGAAGTTAAATCATTTTCTGGGGCAGCAACAACAGAATTTACCACCACCACCAGATGGGAACATATGCCAGGAATGGAAACTGGAAAGAAAACATACTTGATCGAAGTGGGAGAGAAAGCAAAGAATTTATATTGTAACTCTATAATACATTCATCCAGAAGCTTAGAAAATTTTCATGATAATGTTTTAAGCAGAGTTTTCGCAAGAGACAATGATGGAAATGAGATACTCAATCTCATAAAGATATCATTATTGAAGGAATGGCAGAGGAAACCAATTTCATTTAACGCAGAAGAAGTGCCAGGGGGTGGAGAGCAACATGACAGCCCATTAGTGGTCAAGCTCGAAATCAATCCGAAAGCTAAAATTGATGGGGATCAAGAAGAGGATGATGCAGACACATGGGCTATAAACAGGATATTGATAGATCCTGGCAGTTCAGTGGATATATTATTTTATCACACTTACAAGACTATGGGTGGTAGAGATGAAGACCTCGTACCATCAACCTACAAGATATATGGTTTCAATGGATCAACCAATAATCCAAAAGGAGAGATAACGATGCGAATTCCTTTGAAGAGTATAACCACAGAAATAATGTTCTGCGTAGTTGATGTAGAGTCTCCATACAATGCCTTGATAGGCAGACCATAGTTACATGGAATTCTGGGAGTGGCCTCGACTTACCACCAGTGCATAAAATTCCCTTTACCTCAAGGTGTTGGAATAATATATAAGAGGAGATCCGAATGAAGGAAAAAACTATCATGAGATTGATGTTGACAAATGTGAAGAACGTGCAGGCCAACGAAGACATTGGAAAAAGCAGATACAAGAAGGCAAAAGAAGTGAAAGATTAATGGTAGATGTGATAAACAAAAAAAGTGAAATAAGCAAAACTTCTGTCAAGGCGGTAACTACCGCACAAGAGAATAAACACAACAAGAGTGTCAACAGGGCGAATTCCAGGAAGGAGACATGGTTTTGAGACAAGAACCACCATTCTAGAAAAATGGAAAAGGAAAGTCAAGGGATGTCTGGGTTGGACCATTCGTCATTAAGAAAATTATTGGAAATGGGATGTATGAATTGATTGAAAATGATGAAGAAACTCAAGTTGGAAGAATTTGGAACCAAGTGTACTTGAAAAAGTACGGTCCACGCGGAAATAGTATTAGAGAAGAAGAGAAATTTCGCATGCGTACAAGTATATTAAAGAATATATGCCAACTCAATGAAGTGCAAAAACTAAAAGAAGCATGCAAATAATTTCAGATATGAAAAGTAGTTATTATGTAAGAGAATAAATGAAGAAAGAAGAAATCAGAATTGTACTGATCAAACATATGAATGAAAATGAAGTATTCTTCTTTATATACATCAAACATTACAGAAAGGAAAAAAATAAGACCTTAACCAAAGGAAATAGAAGTAAAACCTCTATAGAGGTTAGGCATCCAATTGCGGCGTGCACCCTAGTTCGCACAAAAGTAAGAGGCAAAAATAAGACCTAACGCGCGTCATAATTGGGGAAAACCCTGAGAAATTAGCATGAAAGTCCATCCAAGAGAGCGACCCCGGATGGAAGTCAGCGAAAGCTATACCGACCCCGGAGCCCGAGTCATAGAGATTTGGGGTGAAATGAAAGTCCATCCAAAGAGAGCGCCTTAGTTGAAAGACTAAGGTAAGAAGCTCTCTACTAAGGAGTGCGAGAAAACTCGATCGTGGCGCCGAGGTACACGATTGAGTCAAGGGTGCCCGGGGCGGCCGGGAGCATACCTGGCCGCTCTTGACAAGTCCTGACTATGATGCACTCGGTCCTCAAGAAACCCCACTAGCGTGCGGCCTTGTAACCACAAGCCATATCGGCAGAGGGATATAAGGCCGCGAAAACAACTGATTGTTGCATCACTGGATGGGAAGAGCCCACCCTAACCCGATAGGGGTAAGCTTCCTTGAAAGGGCGGTCAGTGGGGAATATAAGGATAACACCCTCTATTAAAGAGCTGAATTGTGTCAAAATACATAAATATCATGGGGCTATGACTCAAAGGAGAGCATAAACCTGTCGTATTTACGCATTAATATATACTGCAGAGGAAATAATACAAGAGATGATAAAGCGACATCAATGGGTCATTACATGAAAGTATAAAAACTTCATGCGATTTCGCTGCATAAGAACAAATAATATCTTTAGGCAAAATAAGACCTCTAATTAGGGAGGCACAATAAGACCTCATGAGAAAAACAAAACTAAGATCAATAAGACCTCTTTTAAAGTAATTTCAGACACTGTTTTGCAGGAAAGAAATAAACTCGAAGATTAACGACACATATGAAATGAAGCGATCGAAGAGATAAGAAGTTGTTCCGGCACGAACATAATCGCACAAAATGAAGCTGAGGCATAAAAAATTTATGGTATTATATAACAGATACCCAACTCAGTCATCTAGTAACGACTAACAGAGGCAAGAATGGGAATGCAAGCATATAGAGGAGTGTTATTCGCCCCCATATGACAGACTCACGCACATGTTATACAGATGACAAGTTGCATGCTATTTCCTATGGAAGAACACTTTGCTTTAAAATAATGACGAATTGCAGAATTAAAGTATGCGAGAACAGAAGCGGGAAAAAGATTATAAATTGAGGGAAAAGAATGTAATACAAATTTCAAAAGTCAAAAGGAAACTAATGTGCGAAAGATGGAAAAGAATATATTACAAAAAGTCAGACTTCACAAGTAAAGAAAGAAAAAGCAAAATAGATTTCAGAGGATGCGGTTATTTCCCACCCATATCATCTTCACCTTTTTCTTCGGCTCCAGAGTCGTCATTGTCTTCATCTTCAATTTCTTCATATTCTTCACCCTATGCTTCACTGTTAGAGATTTCAGAGCCATCTTCATTATCAGAGAGTTCAATAAAATTGTAATCCAGCATTGGAATATTATTATCAGCACAGACTTCCTTCATAGCCGCATCACGAACACGTATTGCATCCTTAGCTAAATTGGAAACAGTGGTCACCAACTTTTTCTTAAACTTGCGGCATTTATGGCTTCTCTTGGAGAGACTCATCTTCAAATTCTCAATCTCCTCGAGATATTTCATTTGATCAGCTACAAAAGGAAATAAAAGGATCAAGACAACGTGCGACAAAAAAATAAGCAACTAAAAATTGAAGACAATAAAGAATTATTAGCAACCTTGTTTTTCAGAAATAATATATATTAAAGTTAACCGATTCTGATAAACCAGGAAAAATTTGATTTCAAAATTTTCAATTTTTGAGCAATTTTATGTTACTAAAACCTAGTTTATAGGATTAGGTTGAGAAGAAAAGAAGAAGAATCAGTTGAAGTGGAGATGGAAATGAATTTGATTTTGATTTTAGTTTTTAATTTTATGATTTTGATTTTGATTTTAGTATTTAAATTTTATGATTTTAGTTTTATGATTTTGATTTTAGTTTTTAATTTTATGATTAGGATTTGATGGGGACAAATTAGTAGTATTAATATTTGATAGAGGGTAAAATGGTAGTTTAATCAAATTTAAACACCCCTTATCATTCTTTATGGGGTAGATGAAAAAATCCATAGGCCCCAATTTAGCGAGGAAAAAAAAAGGCCGAATGATACGTTCACAATCAGAAATGTTGGAATTAGTAATGGCTAATAGCTAGAAAAAGTTCACATCGTTGAGTCACTTGGATAGTTGAACTGCATTTAACTTAGAATTACAAATTAAAAATGTAATGAAGCATTTGGATCATAGCACTTCCTAAAATAACGATTGATGTTATTGAGTTTTCGTTGTTGCTCGAGGAACCAGACAAGTTTGGATTGCCATAAACCCTACATGATCAGAACCGACACACTGTGTTGAAAATGAAAGATGATTAAAATCAAATGGCTCGAACAAAAAACCAACTTCGCTTACCTTAACAGTAAGTTTTTATTTTTCAATAACGAAGAAGGTATTGCTCCGGAGAAATTATTATGTGCCAAGTATCTGCATGATATATCCGGAAATGAGAAGTGAATATATATACACAGGGAAGAAAAAATGATTCACAATCTGTTTATCAGTACTTGCTGAAAAAGAAACGTTTGCTGAAAGAAATTATAAACTTACAAATATTTAAGTTTAGGAAACGTGGCAAGAAACTCTGGAATTTTTCCAGTCAAACTGTTATGCTCAAAATTTCTGCGAATCACATGAATAAGTTTATAGCATATCAGAAAATTGCTTGATAATGCAAATCTTTTCCAGACTCACATGGTTTCCAGAGCATCCATGCCACTGAAATCTGGTAAGGTACCCGCTAATCCAAGGTGATCTGCAAAAGCCCATAGTGTTGGTATATACATCGGAAACCGTGTTTGAATAGAAAAAGTATAGATGTTTACAGTTCTGTAACTCGAGGAGCGACGTCGATATAAAAATCACAAACAACCCCACGCCAAGTATATGGCAAAGGCAAACAAGGATCACCAAGCCAACCGAAGTTGAAAACTCTTTTGTAATAGAGCCAATGAATTTCACTAATCAAAACAAAACAAAAACTAATTAAACCTTACGTATTTTAGTTTTGAATTAGTTCATCATATATTTTTAGGAAAACAAAGAGAGAACTATACCATCCTTCGAATTGTTTCCTTGGTATCACCAAGTATATATGCTTCAAGGGCATTGATCAACGGAGGTAGAGTTGTGCATACAAACCGATATGGTATTCGCTGTAGTAGTCGTAAACAGTAATATTTTCATAGCGAACCTGCAATGCGTGTCCGTATGGAGGAATCACAGGGCCATAATCTTTGAAACTTATAGAATCTGAATTTCTATCATCATGACTATCGCATAACCTGTTATGTCGAACGATCGTTTCTGAGTAGAATTAATTTTTATCACTTCCGAAAAATATGCATTGGAACCCAGAGGAAGCAGAGGATATTCAATATTGCCGCGAATCCGCAATGGCGGTCTGGAGATATTCTCGCGCGTTAGTGTTGTTGTTAATAGATGGCGAGGTATTTTTAACCCTAATTACACCACCATCGCTAATGTTGGCTAGTTCTACTCCAAATTCGATCGAAACTATCTTCAGGGTACCTACGAGCATCTCCAATGAGACATTCTTAAATTCCTATTAACTAGGCCACATAGGATTTATAGAGTTTTTAACCAAAATCCTTCTCCAACGGGAATGTGAGGATTAAATGTGAAGGTGATGTGTAAGGTAGTTACACCAACATCCTCAAACTCATCCTCTAGTTTTAGAGGTTCTTTTAGAGGATGTAAACATCCTAGTCACCAATATCTATGGTTATTAACAAATGGATCAAATATTTGATTTTAAAATCAAGGGTTTAAAAAGTTCCTAACCAATGTAAAAATATTTATGGTTGGAGACTATCTTTCTCATATTCCTAAAATTATGGAAAAATTAGACTTTAGGATGTCTTCTTGTATCAACCACGTAGGAAGCACATCACAACCCGTTGGAGATGCTCTACATGATGATCAATCAAATGTTTACAAAAATCCATCCATATATAGTTTGGCCATCATTATATGTTTAATTAATAGAGACATATTTACCTTAAAATTCTGTTGGTACCATAAGTTTCTCTTCGCATAAAAATTAAGGGATAATTTGAATCAACATATAACCGTAAATATCAGAATCCAGACTTCGTACTTATATGTTATTGAGTTTTTGTTGTCTCACCGTACCTATAGTTTGAGTGAGACATACGGTGATAGTGTTCCCATGGTTCAATGAGTATACTACTTCCTTGTACACGATTTCGCTCATTGATGTTCTGACATATGCCCATTTGTTCCCACTGAAACTTAGATCAAAAACAGGAGGATTTGATTTGTTATCATAGTTTCCATAGTAGAAACTAGCTCGGACAAGGACCCTTTTAACGGTAGTGCTGTCTTCATCAACATCTATTGAGTAACAATTCCTTGGCAAAGTTGGGAATTCTCTAAGAGTGCTCATAACACGAGAATCCCAACCATCGGGTATATCTTTTGCAACGACGTTTTAGATTATTAAGAGAAAATAATTTTTACAAGTTTGAAATCATCAAAATAAGAATTTGTTTGTTTGTTTGATAACTTCAACTTGTAGAAACTGGATTTGCCCCAGGAAGAATTCAAGCGATTGAAAAAGGTTAGGAAAACTACTGAAGGGGCACTGCTTTTGGAAAAGTCATCACTGACGTGCAAGAAAGTGTACAATTAAGAAAAACAAATTTAAATGACACAAGTATATATCAAAGAACTATAGACCCACACGACTGGTGTATGAACAAAAAAATGTTTATTCTTAACTGACTGTCGTCGGGAAAAAGAAACCTTAGATTGACATTTATAAAGAAGAGAATCCAGTCATGTTATGACGCGTATATCACACAAACAAGTTTAAGGATGAGTTTGGTAATTTTTTATTTATTTTTTCAACTTTCAAAACCTATATATGTCAATAATTTATCAAATTAGTGTTTGGTAGAAATTTTTTGAAGTGCTTCTCAAATTCCTCAACTTTTAAAAGCCGTGGTAGAGGAGCTTTTAAAAGCTACAAAAGCATAAGCTTTGGTCCCACCTAAATTTATGGTTTGGGTGTGTTAGCTTTTACTACCTTAGTGGAACTTAGTGAAGATTTTATTTGTTTTATCAATCGTCTGAAGAATTGTTTAATTAGCCATGACGCTGGCAGTGGTCTAGGTAGCTTTGTTTTTCATAGATTGGGTGTTGCTATTCAAATGGGAGTTGGGGCTCAGCTTGTCGCTCGGCTACCAACTAAAAACTATGTAAAGTTATGATTTTGAAGAGGGAAAATGGTATTTTATAAAGGGGTAGGATCCGTTGACATGGTTATAATGACATAACTTGACATTTTAGCGCCATTTTCTCTACCAAACCCAACGGACAATGAATTTGAGGCTAATATTTTGATGACATGTACTTCTTATAAGTCTGTACACTCCCACCCAAAATGAGATCATTCTGAGATGTATAAGACCACCATCTACCATTTTGAATATCAACCGTTGAAAGATTAACGATTGAAATTAAAAAATGTGGATGGTGAAGTTTCATATTTCGGAATTCTCTCATTTTTAGTAGGAATGTAGACTTTTATACGAGGAACATGTCGCCAGGATATTAACTTTAAATTCATTGTCGGTTGGGTTTGGTAGAAAAAATGATAACCATGTCAACGGATCCTTCCCCTTTTATAAAGGACGAAAGTTGCCCTTAAATTTATATACAATCAATTTTTGATTTCTTATATTTTATTCTTTAAATATTATTATGTTTTTATTTTCGAACTATTTTATATACCAATTCATTTCATTTATTAACAATAAAAATAAAACAAATATGGGTATGGATTTAGTGTCTTAGCTTTCTCATCGCTAGGGGAACTGGGAGACGATATCACCGTTCTTTTGAAAAGACTAATGAATTGTATGGCTGCACATGACGCTAATAACAACTTAGGCAGTTCTCTTTTTTATAGGTCGGGAATTATTATTCAGAAAGGTGTGGGGGCACAACTTGTTGCTCGCCTTCCAACCCCTCAATCTGATTCTATGTAATATCGCTTTTGCTTGGATAATAAACAAATATTAAATAATTACTTAATTTATTTTAGTTTGATTTTTTTTGTTTAAAAATTATATATATATTAAAAAGTGGTAAAGTAAAATATTTTTTTTTAACAATCATAAAAATAGTAACAATTAATAAATGTAATATTATATATATTTATATTTAATAGTAAAAAATTAATTATTTTTAAACCCAATAAAATTGAATAAAATTATTTTTAAAGATATGTCTGTCTTTGTCATTTGCTACAACAAAAATGGTTGAAACTGATAGTTTACCAAACACACTTTGGCTGTTTTTTTAATCAGTTTAACTTTAGTTAATATTTACCAAATATCAATCTGCTTTTTTTCTCACAGCACAGCACAACAACGCACAACAGAAAAGTGCTTTTATGTTGTGTTGTGTCAGGTAAGGTTCTTCATGGTCAGGTTGCGGCTTGTGAAAATAAACTCGCATGACGTTTAGTAAACTATAATTTAAAAAACACTGTGCAATTAACAAATGTAAATTTTGTTTGGTAAACTGGTATTTAAAAGTGCTGGTGATGTAGTTAATGACGAAAATAGACAGATTTCAAAAATTAGTTTTAATACAATTTTATTATAATAAATTATATTTCTAATTTTAATATATTTAATGAAATATATGTAAATTTTTTTTTAATTTTTTAATTGTTTTTATTATTTAATTAAAAAATTTATGATTATGGTTTGCTATGAAAATATTATTTTAAATTTTTTTTCAAAAAAAATATTTATTAAATTTATTATTTTTTTCATTTTTTATTTTAATATTTATTATTTTTTTTATTATTTTATATAATAATTTTAATTATTATTTTATTTATTATTTTAAGTAAAAAATGAAAAAATAGAGAAATAAAATAAAATTATAATTATAATGTCAAATGTACAAAATTTGAGGGTAAAACTTGTCTTTAGAATAAATTAACAAGGTTAAAATAGAGAATCAGTTAAATCGAATTATGTGGGTCCACAACTTCTGTTTTTCCTGCTTTTGAAAGCTAGTGCTGAGTAGCTTTTAAAAGCAGGTCTAAAATGAAAGTGCTTCTATCCAAAAGCACTTTGAATTTTTTTTACCAAACACAATTTTTGGTTAAAATTTGTTACAAATTTGTTATAAAGTGCTTTTGGTTGAAAAAAAACAATCACAAACGGGGCTTAAATGGGGAAACAACTGAGATAACAAATTCGCAATTCAAAGTGTTGCCATTAGTACTGGCAAGCAAATAGATAGAAAAAGTTCAAGTCGTTGACTCACTTAGACCGTATTTAACTTTGAATTACAAACCAAATATATAATCAAGCATTTGGATAAGTACACTTCCGGATACAATAATTGGGATGGTCGATGTTATTGAGTTTTTGTTGTTGCTCGAGGAACTAGACAAATTTGGATTCCCAGAAACACTACAAAAAACCAATAAACAAAATCACACACTGCATTGAAAATGAAGGAAATTTAAAATAAAATGTCTGAAACAGAAAGCCAAGATCACTTACTGCAACGTTAATTTTTTATTCTTCAATAACGAAGAAGGTACCGTTCCTGAAAAATTATTATCCGCCAAGTCCCTACAAGAGTACAGAGCATATCCGGTAAAAAATTGATTATACGGTAGAAAATAGGATTCAGAGTAAAAAATAAAGGTTACAAGAAATTATAAACTTACAGTGAATGAAGTTTAGGCAGTGTGCCAAGAAACTTAGGAATTTCTCCAGTCAAGCTGTTATTGTGCATAAATCTACGAAGTACATTAAAAAATTTATATAAAGTTTATAGCATATTAGAGATTTGCTTTCTAATGCAAAGGTTTTCACGACTTACATGATTTGGAGAGCATCCATGTCACTGAAATCCGGTAGCATACCCACTAATTCAGAGCCATTGAGATACCTGCAAGAAGAGACCCACTGTATCATAAGCGTACTTGTAGCTGAATCAGGTAATTAATGATACACAAAATTGGTTAAAAAGATCAAAATCAAAAATTTCTGGGTGAAAAAGACATGTAAAATTTGATGCTGTTTAAATGGACGAGAATGTAAAAATAGCCAGGATGTAAACAGTTTCATCCTACCCATTTCCAAATATTTTTTCTTATTTTTAATTTACATCAGGATGCATCCAGTTTCATCCTCACTTTTTTTTAAGTTTAAGTCTGGATGAATCCATTTTTATTCTTGCTATTTTTTTTGTGTCCATTTCACCCATACTAATTTTTACTCGTCCACTAGAACCATGATGTTTTAAAAATATTTGGACAAATAACCCATTTTCCGTTAATGATATAATGGTACAAAGAAGAATATATTTACAGTGCTGTAATTCGAGGAGAGTCGGTATCAGAATCACAAGCAACCCAATCCCAGTTAAATAGCTTAGGTAAACAAGGATCACCATGCCAATCTTGAAGTTGAGTGAAACTCTTTTGCAACAAAGCCAGCGATTTCACTAATAAAAAGAAAACCAAATTAAGTAACTAAATTGCTGATTGCACAAGTTAATGGAAATTCATAGATATTTGTAAACAAAGGGAGTGAATTACCATCTTTTGAATTAGTTCCATGAACTAATCTCTCACCGATGTAATATCCTTCGAGGACGTTGATTAATGGATCTAGAGTTGAATCATTTGTCGCCACCATATAAACCTCATAAGTTTCGTCGGATGATTTAACACTTACATTATTAAGGCGTACCTGCAGCGCGGTTCCGTAAGGTGGATTCACAATGCCATAATCATTGAAACTAGGACTCGAACCATTAAAACCATACGTATCCACTGATATATTGAATGATCTTTTCTGAGTAGGATCCAGTTTAGTCACTTCTGAAAAATATGCATTGAAATGCATAGGAATTTTTTCATCTAAAACTGTACCGTAGAAATACATGAATCCTCCTTTTTCAGAAGAATTCAAAGGCATTAATGCTTCCGTGAATAGAGTCTCAGGGATTTTATCGCCGAAATCGACTTTGATAGATGGCGAGGTATTTCTAACCCTTCTAAGACTACTGTTGCTCAATGGTCCAATAGATTCCCAAATACGGTCGTAACTATCTTCCGGGAACCTACATGATAGAAACCAAGATTTTCAGAATATTGTTTCAGAATTAAGTTACATAATGGTAAATCAGTGAATACATACCTTACAGTTTTGGTACCAGCAATCATTCTTGGCATGAAAAACAAGGGATAATTTGAATCAACATACCTATACATATCTGAATCCAAACTTCTTACTTCAAGAGTCGATATGAACGGGACATTATTAAGGTGATTTAAAGCGAGACATACGCTTATAGTGTTCCCATGGTTGAATGAAAATACCACTTCTTCATACGTGGTATCGTTCATTGATGTATTAATCTGTGACCAGTTGTTCCCATTGAACTGAAGATGGAATGTCGGAGGATTTGATTTGTTATCATAGTTTCCATAGTAGAAACCAGCTCGGACTAGGAACCTTGTATCGCCAGACTTCTCAATATCGATTGAATAACAATTCTTGTTTCGTGTTTTGAATTCTCTGAGAGTGCTCAAAACATGAGAATCCCAACCATCTGGTATATCTTTTGCAACGACGTTTCGAGCTTCTCCTGTTTGTATGTACTGACTGTCTCCAACCCATTCGATCGAATTTTTATCAGTGTAAGGTTTCGATGAAGTTGAACCGCAATCTATGCTCAAAAACACTGTAATGGCAACAATCAACGAAATGTCAAATTCAGCATAGGCAACGTATGAAAACAGGAGAAGAAGAACATGAAAACACAACTTAGGAATTCTCACCTTTTGCCGATACCGGTACAAGGAGGACATGAAAACACAAGAGATGTGAAAGGATCAAAAGAGTAAAAAGATTAGAATTTAGAGAACCCATGTTGTATGTTCTTGGTTGAAAAACTGTTGCAGGCATTGCAGGTACTTCAAGACTCCAAGTCAACTGCCATCGTTTACTTCACTTCTCAAAGTATTGTTAAATGTTAACTGAAGTTCACTACCGACGTGCAAGACATAAATTAACCGGACCACGTTATGTGAACTGATTTATGAGTCGTTGACTTGACTGTAGGAGTATATAATACTGTCATGGAAGCTGTAATCCCGGCAACTATCGATTAAAAAACCAAATTTATGATACTAAACTTTAAGACGTTGTAAATTATACCGCACCCACCGGCCACGGCTCCCTCAAAATAAAAGAAAGGTATAATCGCTCAATAAAACAAACACCGGCTGTATCGATAAGATCATCGCCTCATCGGTAATCCAACTTTTAGTCGTTTTTCCCCATATCCTATCCCCATTTTTCCTATTTCCAATCCCCTTTACAATTTCTACAATCAATTTATTTTTTAGTTTCCGTTTTTCCTAAGTACCACTCATAAAAAAATTGACTTTAAATAAATTGACTTTAACTATTAATGTTACTATTTTTATTGGTTTCACCTATTTGTCACCCACGTTTTTCCAATTTATCACCTACCTCACAATTTATAAAGTGAATCTAAATTTTAATTTTATTTATTTCTATTTACCACCTACAAAATCAAACTTCATTTGACTATAACTATATTATAGAAAAATAATGAGAAAATATTAATGTTAACAGCGAATGATGGAAATCTTAGTAACCATACACGATATTAGATGAGGAAAGATGAAAAAAAACAATTAGAACTGCATGTCTCAGTTCTGGTCGCGATCAGTTTGATGTTACAAGGTAAATTCATTTGTGTACCATTTCAACTCTTTTATGTGTTTGACATCTGTCTACGGTTACGCATAATCGTACCAGAGACCATGACCTTTTTTTGGCTTTATCTACTTCATCATCGTTGTCCCAGTTTCAGAAGCATACACGCATTGTCTTCGTTTCTCTGAATCGAAGCAATTTGTTAATCACTTTAGAAAATGAGTGTAATTCAATCCATTCCACATGTTTCCGATTTGTAGAAAATAGGCACCAAGAACCAAAACTTCTATACATTGAAAATGTATCCAAACTATAGAGGACATGGATTAACAGGTCCAATAGTCGTTCAGTTAAGGACTACTACATATGATAACAGTAGATCAGTTGCAGTCGTTTAAAACACCCCCACCAGTCGTTTGTTTATGGCCGACTAGTTCATCTGAAATATAAAAAATTTGCGGCCGTCCCAAACCGGACGACTAGTTCTTTAACACAGTATTACAAAGAAACCAATTTAAACATGAATTTCATATACATAATCGCACTTAAACTTCTATATACAATTAGGTTTAATTTTACTTTTTTTTTAGGGCATTGATTTTTCTAAAACATTTTTTTTTTTTTTGAGGCATATTTTTGATACAAAATAATTAGTACCAGTAATGGCGGTGATCAGAAGGGAAGATGGTGGAGAAGAAAGTAGTCAGTGGTGGAGAAGAATTATTTTAAAACTTAAGATTTTTTTGGTTTAGTATTGGGTGGTTCTATGCTTGGGTAAAAATAAAAAGTCAACAAGTGTTATTTAGGATTTATGAAAATACATGGGTGGTAATTAGGATAAATAGGGGTGGCGATTTATGTAGGTGACAAATAGGAAAAGTGTGGGTCGTAAATAGGTGAAATCTTTTTATTCATCTTCTTCGTTAATCCCTCATTTTCATCAAACAAAACCCTAAGTTGGATTTGAATCGATAATTATAGTACAGCTTAATCGGCTATTAATCGGGATACTATTATTATGGAACCCCATTGGTAGCAAATGCTCCACCTTGTTCCTCAGAATATGATTTCAATATTTAGGAAACTGTCCCCTTCTAATCTCGAGCCATTACTACCATGGTAGCTGATGACAAACAGGGGAGATACTAAATCCGTATTCCCTGATTTATTCTCTAAGGAAGTAGAAGTAAGAAAATAATGAATCATACGGAAGGAGGATCAGATATTAATGGGGTTTTGAGTGCTTTATATTTTGAAGTTGGAGGATGCATAGGTTTTTCTTAATTTTCATATGAAACATCCAGTGTAAACTCTTGCGTAACGATCTTTCAGTATGGTGATAACTTTTAATTTTCTTCTTTTGTTGACACATCTTTGCACTCATAGCGAGAGTCCGTGCAATTCAGTTGTCAAATTAATGTATGATCCACAGAGGATAAGGCTTGATTATTCAAAACTCCTTTGTCAACAACATGTAGGAATGCCGGTGTTTTCAAATCTAGGAGAGCTCCAGGTGATAAGGCATGTTTAATGGCTATGATATTCCAGATCAGTAATGTGAAAGCCTAAAATGACAAGGAAGCTTTAGTTGATAATCGTGTTAATCAGTAACGCAATGTATGCTCCAACTAGTTTTTAAGCATTTTAAATCTTATTTTAAAATAAAAATGTTGGAAAAAATGAGTTTATTGTTTGATTTTATGGTCATGGGAATGGAACTTAGGACCTTTGGGTCTCTAAGAGCACTCACACATTTTCTTATGAGTTAATGAAATAGAACTTTTAGTCCCATATTGGGTATAACTAAAGAGGAATTTCACTATATAGCTATTCCTGTATGGATAGTTAGTAAAACAATGTGGGTGGAACGGGTGTGTCAAAATATTTTTGTTTTCACCAAGGTTTGGGCTTAGGGCTCGTGCTTCCGCCATGGACAAGTATACCAAGACTAATCTTTTTGGCAAAACATTTTTGAATTATTTCCTAAACGTTTTAAAAATCAAAATAAATTTTGTCTTAATTGTGGTAGGGCATATGACCCGTTCTGAATTACTCCCTCCGTTCTTAAATAATAGGCTGGTTTCATGTATAATTTGTACACGAAACCAGCCTATTATTTAAGAACGGAAGGAGTACTTCTTTCATTTTTTTCTTGTGTCGACATAATGTGCATGGCTATTTTATTACCGTTTTGAAAAAAATTTGAATTTATTTGAATTTATTTTGTCTTTAGTTCTCATCTGGGTTGCACGGACGCGGACGCGGCGATGCGGACACGACAAGACAACGAGCGCGGACACGAGGCCAATATTGCGGCGTCCCAGTGCATATTTTAGCGTGGCGTCGCGTCCGTCGGCGTCCCAACAAGCCGTTGGACGCTGGACACGGCTCAAGAAATGAAGCGTCCGTGCAACCCAGGTTCTGATTATTATGAGTCAGCTTTCCAATGCAAAATTTGAGTTTTGTTTTATGCACTTTTTGGAAATATACTAAATAACTTTATAGATAGATTCCGAAATGAATAATTACGTACCGGAAGTGTTTGCTATGACTCTATGAGGTAGTTTTTGCTTATGGGTTTTCTTTTTTCCGTCGTCTTGTACTTTGTCGTCTAGGTTGAAAAGAAGAGACGAATCTGACGGTAGATCCAAATGACGTTTCCTCCATGCAGCAACAAAAACCTTGTCTGGTTAAAACTCTCCGAGTAGGAGGTCTAATTATTACATTGAATATTTCTCTCTGCCTCCGTTTTCCCGCTTCCTATAAGCTTCCATCGGTTTCTCTACAAAGAAGATGAGTAGATATGGGTAAAAGTGTAAAGTTGGCACATGTGTAACCCCACACATGTTGGATAATAACCATTTAACGGTTTTTTTATCTCTCCAGGACGTATATATTAATTTTTCCGTTATGGATAGATTCCCAAACAGATTAGTGAAAACGGAACATATTTCCAATTTTCCCACTTATTCAACGGCGCAGTCCCAATTTTTCCATTCACATTGAGAGAGTCCATGCCGATCATGGACCTTAAGAACATATCTAAACCAATCAGACGAATTCCTCACCAACTTGCACCGTGTGATGGATAAATTAAATTAGCATAACACTGACGCTCCATATATCATAATCATCTGCGTTAATCTGACTTTTTGAGCTTCATTCTGAGCTCAGTGAGCTGGGTAAGTTAAATATCCAAAATGCTATATGGAACTTGAAGAGTGAAAAGGGCAACAAGAATATTCGGGGAAGAAAATGATATTTACATTTTATTATTGTTTGATGGAGCGATATTGATGTGTACAGAAGGAAAAAAAAAAGTATGAATTTGTTGGAGAGAGAAGTTGAAAATTATTTTTCCACTCATCATAAGGTTTGCAAATTGGTGAGATATATCTGAAAGATCAGATATGTTCCTAAAGTCTATAGGCATAGACTCTCTCAAAGTGAAGGCGCCTTCCTTTGGAACATATATGTCCAGAAAGCGATTTTTTCTTACGATCCTCCTAACCAATTTATTGGCACAACTAGCCATCAAATTCTTTACTATATTGCAACTGAAATTAGGGTTTCGAACTGACTCATGAAAAAGATTACTATAATCCACACATTTTAATAGCATTAGATGGGGAAAGGAAAAACCCTAATGGCATAATTGGCGTATAAGTAGAGGATTAGATCTCGTTATGCTTTGACGTTAACACAGTTGTAATCATGTGATGTCCTGCCATACAAAGAAACCTTCAGTTAAAAAATGTATCATGGCAGACCCGCACAAGCTAGAATAACACACACAAAGTGTTTATGGTAAATATGGTCCAGTTACATATTTGGAATTCGAAGTATTCCCATTAGCAATGAAAGATATCATGCCCCTGTGTCAGTGCCATGGCATTTAACTTACAATAACGAACCAAAAATATGATCAAACATTTGAACTGTTGCACTTCCTAGTATAACAATCGGGATTGCTGATGTTATTGAGTTTTTCCAGCTTGACGAAGGTTTCCATGGTAGAGTACTATTTTTGTTGTTGGACAAGTTTGCATTCCCAGAAACACTACGTACAAGAAACCACCAAACGAATCACACTTTTATTCAAAACAAAGGGTAATTAAATAAAATGGTTAGAACAGCTTGAAAGCCAAGTACTGGCACACTCACCTTAACTTTAACTTTTTATTATTCAGCATGGAAGAAGGTATCGGTCCGGAAAAATTGTTATCTGCCAAGTTTCTACAGAGCATATCCCAAAAAACATTTGAGTACATGGAAGAAAATATTGATTTTAAAAGAATCTGCATGAAGTTATGAACTTACAGTTCTTTAAGTTTAGGGAACGTTCCAAGAAATTCAGGAATTTCTTGCGTTAAACTGTTACCATGCAAATCTCTGTGAAACAAAAGTTATACAAAGTTTATATCGAATTCCAAATTTGTTTTCCTAATTAATGCAAATGTTTTATGACTCACATGATTTCGAGAGCATCCATGGCACTAAAATCTGGTAAGGTACCCACTAACCCAAGGTTATTGAGATATCTGTAATAGACACAAGAAGTAAATTTGGTACGGGGAGGAATTTATTATTAGAGTGCTTATGGAGATATCAGTTAATCTAGTGCACGATAGCACTAATCGTTCCAATTAAGTTTTCTCATAAGCGTACGTGCTTGCAGATCAATAAGTAAATGATAATAGTATGGAGAAAAATATATTTACAGTGCTGTAATTCGTGGAGAGTCGATATCAGAAGCACAAGCAACCCAATCCCAAGTAAATGGTGAAGGTAAACAAGGATCACCTTGCCAATCTTGAAGCTGAATGATACTCTTTTGCAATAAAGCCAATGATTTCACTAAAATAAGAAAAACTTACTAAATAATTAAATTGCATATAATAATTTAATTGATAGATTTGTAAAAAATTAAAAGAGAGAGTGAATTACCATCATTTGAATTAGTTCCTTGAACTAATTTATCACCAATTAAATACACTTCGAGGGCATTGATCAATGGAGGTAGAGTTGAATCATTTGTTGCTTTCAAAAGAGATCTCCCATTGTCTGTATGAGCCAACAGTAACATTTGAATACTAAACTGCAGTGTGTCTCCGTAAGGTGGAATCACAGGGCCATATTCTTTAAAAGTACTACTATCATTACCATGAAGTGTAGAAACTGTTATGTTGAACGATCGTTTCTGAGTCGAATTCAATTTAAGCACTTCTGAAAAATATGCATTGAAATGCAGAGGAATTCCAAAATTTTCAATATTCTGCCTAAGCCATAGCGGTTCGGTGATATTCTTACGGATTAGTGCTGTTGTGAATAGAGCCTCAGGAACTTTTTCGGAGATGTTGAGTTTAATAACTGGCGAGTTATTTTTAACCATTACATAATCACTATCATTGCGTATTGGTCCAGATGGTTTCCAAATACGGTCGTAGCTATCTCTGGGAAACCTACATCATCAACCAAGATGCTAAATATTGTTTGGGGGTAGATATTATAAACCGAATTATAAGTTATCCAGTATTAATGTATACGTACCTTACATCTTCTGTGGTACCAAAAACTCTTCTTAACTTGAAAAACAAGGGATAATTTGAATCCACGTAACTGTACATATCTGAATCCAAACTTCTTACTTCCAGAGCTGATATAAATGGAAAATGATCAGGACGAGTTTGAGCAAGACATACACTGATATCCTTTCCATGATTCAATGAAAATACTACTTCTTCACGGGTGACACGGTCCATCGATGTTACGATCTGTCACCAGTTGTTCCCATTGAATTGAAGACTGAAAGTTGGCGGATTGCGTTCTTTGTCATAGTTTCCATAGTAGAAACTAGCTCGTACAAGCACCCTTTCAACCTTAGCACTCTTTTCGGTACTATTATTGAAAACATCCAGCGAATAACAATTTTTTCTTCGAGTTGTGAATTCTCTAAAAGTGCTCCAAATATTACGACCCTCAATTGGCGTAGGGACGTTTCGAATTTCTCCAGTTTGTATATACTGCTGGTCCCCGACCCATTCGATCAAATTTTCATCAGTGTAAGGTTCCAACGAAGTATAACCACAATCTATGCTTAGAAACACTGTAATGACGATAATTAATGAAATGTCAAACTGATCACTGACGATGGATGCAATCCTAAAAACATATATGTTACGACCATGTGTATCTACCTAATTATATAAGTTTGCATAGTGAAAATAATGTAAAAAGTTAGAGGATATCCTCACCTTTTGCTGATACTAATACAAGGACATGCGAAACGAGAAGAAGAACAAGAAGGTTTGGAATTTGGGAATGCATGTTGGTTCGAGGAGAGTTGATGAAGCAGATTGAATTTTAAACATAGTTTTCGTCAAGTTGGTATTAACCGATAGTATCATTCATTTCGTTTGGAACATGGGTTCCAACCTCCATGGTTTCTAACTAAGTGCACCGGAACATGGGTTCCAACTCCATGGTTTCTATATTGCCTCACAAATGTGGTGATCTCTCCTCCCTCTTCAGATCGTTCAGGGGCTCAAAAGTTGTTGAAATCACTTGACAGCTTATCACTGATTGCATGACATTAAACCACTCTTGTTCTTGGATTATTCATATGATACAACGGCATATTCCATTTATTTATGATTACATTGACCCTGTATGCACAATAGAATATTTTTACGCTTATTAAATCCGAGTACATGTTTGGCAACCGGAAGAAAAACTCATTCTCAAAAATCTAAAGCGAAGTTTTTAGCTTCACGAAAAAGATACCTCTTCACTTTAACAAAGTCACTCTGAACTTTGGTTACCCACACGTTGAAAAAATTATTGGTGTGGTACACGAACACCTTCATAACCTCAATTATTTGGCCGGCCTATGGGCCAACGTTGAAAAATTATCAGAATTTTGAATAAGTACTCTACCTCTATTGATGTTTATTAATAAATACATACATTCGTTGGGCCGTTCGTTCGTTTATTTGTTTCTTTTTTCTTTGGTCGGTGAAGATTACATCAGAAAGGTCAGACTGATGGACTCTCTCCAAGCGAATGTGACTGCTTTTGAAAAAGTATGTGTTCAGAAAGATGAACAAGATGTTTATATCCATCTCTCTTCCTCCATTACTAGCATACTACATGAGTAGTTAAATTCTAGCAAACAAAAAAAGTCATGTTCATACAACGAATCCTATTAATCCAGTTCTGCTTCTGTTTAATGTTAGCAACATCTCCTGATGCATCTGGGAGACAAAGCCAGGGTGCTCAGACAAATGTGGTAACGTAAGCATACCTTACCCTTTTGGTTTGACAAGTGAAGAAGGATGCTCCATTCGTGAAGCTGGTTATGGCTATGGAGTTAAATGTGATTCTTCTTACGATCCTCCTAAGCCATTTATTGGCACAACTAGCCTTCAAATTCTCAGTATATCTGAAACTGAGATTCGCGTTTCGAACAGGATCGCTAAAATATGCTTCAATACAAATGGAGATGTGGTGCTTAATGATTCGACAGTCGCGCAAGCGTGCGGCGGACCCCTTTTACATTCTCCAACACAAAGAACAGGTTCTCTCTAATTGGTTGTATGTCCAGAGCATCTTACTTGGGTTTTGATCAGGAAGATAGGAGCTATACAATTGAATGTAGATCAGCATGTACGAGTAGGAAGCAAGTGGCTGGAGGGTCCTGCGGTGGTTATGGGTGTTGCCAATTTTCCATTCCGAAAGAGATTAAAAACTTTATGATAGCAGCTGAAATGAGTACAAATGTTTCAAACTCGTTCCCCTACAGCCCTTGCATTACTCTTTCTTGGGTGAGTATGAGCAGTTAACCTTTGCTGAATCAGATCTTTGGCGGTACCTCAAGACGGAGATATCCCCCTTGTTCTTGATTGGGCAATTGGGAATAAGACATGTGAAGAAGCACAAAAAGACCCAGCCACTTATGCATGCCATGGAAAAAGTTACTGCAGCAATTCAGACAATAATCCTGGGTATCGTTGCACTTGCTTCAAAGGCTACAATGGGAATCCATATTTCAGTCCTGGATGCATAGGTACGTTTCTGGTTTGTTAGAAAAAAAGGTTGTGATTTACTTGCTCAAGCAGTCTCCCTGACCTATAATCTAAAATTTCACTCCATCAATCTTAGAAAGATCGACACTTTCACTATTTGAACAGTGCTTAATGAAATATCTAGAGTAATTTATTTATATCCTTACGTATGATAATATGGTGAAATTAAAAAATGACACATCTCTCAAACAAGGTACGGGTATTTATGTCTTTGGAAATCATTTCAAAAGATCTCCACAACGGATATAATCATGAGTATCAAATTATATACTCCAACCTAACCAAATCTACGAACAAGAAAGGAAGGAAAGGAACGAAACCCTTGCTCAGATCTAGTCCTGCAACAGACTAAACCTGAGATGGAAGAGAATTCAGCAATGGGGTTTTCTTTAAGGTTTGAAGGGGTTTTTCTTAATTCATTGTCTTCTAAGGAATAAAAACTAACAAATTTCGGTGTTCTGTGATGTGAGTGTGGCTGGACAGACATAAATGAGTGTGAGGATGAAAAAAACAATCCATGTGAAGGTATCTGCACGAACACCGATGGGAGCTTCAATTGTTCTTGTCCAGCGGGCAGTCAAGGTGATGGGAGGAAAGACGGGCGAGGTTGCAATCGCAAGGTTCCAATTATACAACTTACTCTCGGTAAAGTTTTCCCTATTAACAATACCAGTATCAATAGTGCTTTTACTGGCTAAAGTTAGCTTTGTTTTCTCGCAATAATGTATTCTATTACTCCAGGAACTTCTACTTTTTATAAACTCCTCCCTACTCTCTAAATGCAGGTATTGGTTTAGGGATGTTATTTCTAATTATTGCAAGTTCCTGGATATACTTGATCATAAGGAAAAGAAAGCTAATAAAAATGAAAGAGAAATTTTTCCAACAAAATGGTGGGTTTCTATTACAACAGCAACTATCGTCAAATGAAGGTGGTGCTGAGAATTCAAAAATATTTACAGCGGAAGAGCTTAAATTAGCAACCAAGAGTTATGATGATAGTTTAATTATTGGACGAGGAGGCTATGGAACTGTTTACAAGGGAACCTTGCCCGGTAATCATATCGTAGCTATAAAGAAGTCCAAAATCGTTGATCAGAGTCAAATCGAGCAGTTTATAAATGAAGTTGTTATTTTAACTCAGGTTAACCATCGAAACGTGGTGAAGCTCTTGGGCTGTTGTTTAGAGACCGAAGTTCCTATGCTTGTTTATGAATACATTTCCAACGGCACCCTCTTCCAACATATTCATCCCAGCGGTGGGAAACCTTCCATTTCCTGGGGAAGCCGTTTGAGGATTGCTATTGAAACTGCCGGTGCACTTAGTTATTTGCACTCCGCAGCTTCAATACCCATCATTCATAGAGATGTCAAGTCTGCTAACATACTTATAGATGAAAATTATACCGCAAAAGTAGCAGACTTTGGAGCGTCCAGGTTGATTCCCGTGAACCAAACAGAATTATCAACACTTGTACTGGGCACTTTAGGATATCTGGATCCTGAATATTTTACCACAAGCCAACTGACAGAGAAGAGCGATGTTTATAGCTTTGGGGTAGTTCTTGTAGAGCTCTTGACGGGAGAATTGCCCATATCTCATACGAGATCTGCTAATCAAGTAAGTCTCACAGCCTACTTCCTGTCGTCCATGCGACAAAATATATTGTTCCAAATTCTTGATGCTCGAGTACGCAATGAGGCGGCACCAGAACAAGTAAATGCAGTTGCAGAACTTGCTAAAAGTTGCCTTAGCTGGCCGGTGAAGATAGACCAACAATGAGACAAAGTAACGACAGAGCTAGAGAAAAGATGGAGAGAGGCAGAGAAAGAAGCTTTGCCACTTCAACCAAACCAGGAAAAGATATCTAGCGTACAGTTTGAACAACCAGACCTCTATAGTGTTCCTTCGACCGGTTCAACAACTGGTGAATCTGGGCAATGTATTTTGAGTACAGATACCTTACTCCAGATGAGGGTGCCTCGATGATTCTGTAATTTATGTGAATAATCTTAGATTGGGTTTACTAAAACACGGTGCTACTGGATTGTGGGTTTGAAGTTGCAATTCTTTTATTATGTTCAAATATGTTATCTATCCTTTTGTGTATTGTATATCGTGAAGTTATCTGATTGTCTCATTACCTATTGAACTTTTATGTTCTGGACAATATAATAAGTGCCACTTGTAGGTACAAAAAACCTACTCGCCACGTGTAAAGCTGCGAAGAGGTAAAATTAACGTTCGAATATTACTCAAAGATACCATTACCAAAATTCGAGATAAACATTTATTATGAGGTCAAATCAACTAACAGGAGAGTACAGAAGAGCTTTTATAAATATGAGAGTTACGAAGTAGAAGTCACGAAGAGAAGAGTTAACGAAGGGAAATAAAAGAAGCAAGCGAAAAAAGACAATTCATCGAAATGAGTCAAATGAAGATTTCCGGAGCGAAGTGATGTTATTTCCAGCTGCAGTTACCTAAAATCTGAGGTTGAGCACGAACATTCTTCGCCTAAACCACGCACAGTGGCCGTTCAAAGGTGTTGCTCCTGAGGAAGAGATTTAGGGCTGGTCTTAGGGAGGAAGCAGATGAAGAGAGATCAGAGAATTCTAGGGTTTGAAGAATTACTCCGAGAGGTTCTCGAGAAAGATTGTATCTTGGAAAAATAGACGACTTATTGGGGTCAATTCTCTAATCTCGAAGTCGGTGAAGATAAGGATTGCTTTCCGCCCATGGAGCAATTCTCCTTCTCTTGTAAATAGGGATAAACTAGAGTTGAGGTTATCTCATTATTCCACCGCTTTTACTCTCTTCTGCGGTGAGAAATAAGTCGGGTATTCCTCACACGTGTCGTAGACCGCCGGACAAAACCCTAATTAATATCCCCCATTTGTGTGGTGAGTCGGCCTTTGTGATGATGTGTTGAGAGAAATATTCTCTTTAGCCGCATTTGCCAAGATAGAGAGATATTCCCTATTTTGTGAGAATGACTAGGATGAGTCACGTGAAAGGGTATGAAATTCCTTAGGAATCGTGTGCAGAGTGTGAGAGGATTTAAGGCTGATCTCCCTCTCTCCATGGCCGGTCACATATGTCATGTGAAGACCATATTATTGTTTGTGGGTCACTTTGTTGAGCATGTGGATCTCAAGAGAGCTTATCCACGTTTTTGGATAGCCATGTATAGTTCATGCTCAATTTACTAGTCGTGAGTGTATTTGAGAGGGTGAGAGGCTTGAGCACTAGGTAAGGCGTGTACCTATCATGTAAATCTCATCCTAGATTTTGCAGATGGAACAAAATCTCGTAATTTTTGCGAGAGAGATTTGAATCATGTCAAGATTTTCCGAACAGCTCAAAATATCTCCGTGATTTTGCGAGAGATTTGAATCACTCAGAGATTTTGCGAATGGACGGCTCAAAATCTCTCCGTGATTTTGCAGAGAGATTTGAATATCTCTGAGATTTTGCAGACGGATCAATCTCTCCGAAGATTTTCTTAACGGATCCGAATCTCTCTGTGGTCAGCTAGGACTCGGCATGGAGAGAGAGAAAAGGCTTTTTACGCCCGACATGTCTCTCTGAGACCTTGTCTCACTTGTCTTTGACCAGCGTATCTTGCGAGAGATATGCTAGGAATCAACTTTAGTGTCCATATGATGATCCAACAAGACCATTGTATCTCGAAAGGATGTTCAGGAGTCAGCCAAAGGGCTCAAAGGTAGAATAACCAGCGTATCTCGCGGGGATGTCCTAGGAGTTATCCGGAAACCTCAGTAAGTCAAGTCAGAGCCTAGAACAGACATGACTAAGATATCTCATGATGACCAGCAACATCTCGTTGAGGATGTATACTAGGAATCATGGCATCACAATCAGCCGCGTCTCGCGAAGACATGCTGGAATTGTGGATGTTCGGGTTCATAAGTCTATCGAGGACGCTTTACGCTCTTACATAACCCAAGTGACCAGCAAGATCTCTGCCGAGGATGTGCGCTTAGAATCACGACATCACAACTAAAGAATGTCAGACCTTATACTAGAAATCGTGGCTAAGAATGTCTTAAGGACTAAGGGCTTAATCTCTCCTATGAGAGTTGAATTCTTCCTATAGGGTTGAAATATCACTTTTCCTCCTTATCCAAATTTCACCATCTATATTAAGTCCCTCCTCGAGTAGAACCTTTGATTGTTCTATGATGAGTATATAGATGGTAAAAATTGCAATTGTTCGTCCTTTTAGACTTGCATAATCCCGGAATTGATGTTTAGCCTTCGATTGTTGGGCTTGATTCTAATCTTGGAATCGATTATGGACATTGGAACTTCCTGGATTTTTGTTGGACATTTATGACATGATATTGAAGTCTTTATGAGACAAAATCTCCGTCTTGATGAATGAAATTTGTTAATTAGGTTTACTTGGCCAAAACCCTAATTTTTCTCTCTTTGTGCATCCTTGAGCTTCCGAGTTTGTACAAGCGGTCATGTGGGGAAGAGAGAGAATTTTTGAACGTTTCTGGATGGCCTTGATGTTGTTGAAGAGCCGTGAGAAGAGATAGGTACTTAATTTTGAAGTTACGGAGTCCCTATCCCAAGTAAATTCTGAATTTTGTACAGTACCTAAACCCTAATTTATCTTTTGTTCGCGTCTAACTCTTTCAGACACTATAGAGAGGCTTTACAAGGCTTGGAAGGCGTGCATCTATCTTGTGGGGTCGACACCTTGTGTGATGAGAGCTTGGTTAATTCCTTGTACCAATCAGACTCCTTTTTATTGGAGAAAATACATACTTTTGAAACTAAGGGTATTTTCTTCAAAGACCACTATGAGCTGGATTTTTCTTTGGCATGAGAGAAACATGGAGCCTCCTAGGAAAATTCACGTCTTTAAAGAGATATTCTCCCGTTTCTGGTCCTAGTCGGAAATCATGAACCGAATTCCTCGTGTTTGAGCTAGATACCCTTTATTTTCTGAATTTATGCCTTTTGGACTTCGTTTCAATCCGTTCTTCTTCGAAACTTAGATAACTCAATATTCACGTGTATGAGGCCTTTGGAATGAGTATATGAGAGAGCTTGGTCAGTCCCTAGCTGTATCAAGTCTTTCCTCTTTGAAAATACTTAAAATCGAAATATAAGGGTATTTTGGTCAAAATCCCTTATGAGCTCGTTTTTGTTGAAGAGTAATGAGCTAAAATGGATTGAGAGAGTCTTAGAGAACCTTCTAAGAGAATGGGAGAGGCCCAGTATCCTCTCTTTTAGAATAAATCCCCTTTTAACAAATTCTTGAAATTGGGGCTTTTTTCGCCAAAACCCTAATTCTCTTCGACTTTGATCCCTCTGCAAAAATCCTGATAGACTAAATCACATCCCACTGGCCTAGGAAAGCATCCTCATGCATGAAAAGGGTTGTCCATGGTTTGGGAAATTTTTAGAAGAAGAAAAGACCCAGTTTCCTCATTTGAGCCAAATTAGGGCTATTTTCCTCAAAATCCTAATTCTCTCGACTTTTATCCTCCGAAAAAATTTCGATCAGAATAAGTGACGTCCCACTGTCCTAGGAGAGCATTCTCACGCATTATAAGGGCTTGGTCACGGCTTGGAGGAGTTTTGGAAGGAGAAAAGACCTTGGTTTCCTTAATTGAGCAAAATTCCTTTAATTTCCTCGATTAGCTCCTATTACTTTTCCTTTTGCTTGAGAGATTACTTCTTGAGATAAAATTAGATAATAGAACTTATCTTGTATGTAGTTTGGTCGTGCACTAGTTGAGTACACCGATCTGCCTCCTTGCATTATTCATAAACTTTGAACCAAGGGTTTATATCAAAAAACATAATGAGCACTTGCTCTTGAGAATAAAGGGAATGATTGAGCATCATCCATAGATGGTCATGTGTGAATGGAAAGTCTTGGGCGTTTCTTGGCATGATTTTAGGGAAATAAATGCCCGGTTTTCCCTGCTCGAGCCAAATTCCTCTTTGCATTTGAAGTAGAATTGATATTGCGGAAACCCATTTCTTATTCTTAATGCTTGAATTTAATTCTATACCCTTGAATTATAATCGTGGCATGAATGTTTCTATAACGTCTTCCTTTGTTTAGGTGATAGTTCCATTCGTCTTTCAAAAGGATCGATACTAGTCTTCAATCTGATCATGTGGAAAATAGCAAAAGTGCTAATGATCTTGGATTTGATGATGTAGATACCCATCGTTCGTTCTTCATTGAGGCTTCCTAGAGTAAGTATTGAACTTTATTTTCTTTATCATCTCTCGATGCATACTTCTTCGGCCATCAAATGAATTAAAGTAGTCGTATTTGTCAAGGATTCTCTTTGTTTAAATGTTTGTCATAAAACTTCAGATTTGAGACAGTTAGGGAGAATGGATGTAAAATCTTTATATGGACTCTGATTTGAGTCCCCATACCCAACTTTGAAAAAAATAAGATAGACTTTCTAACGCAAAAAGAATGACTTGATTCGGGTTCGTTTGGTCAATCAAATCCATGAATACTTTGACAGAATCTCATATAAAATCATCTCCTAGCTCGTTTTTCTGTTTGAATCGCCCTTTTTATACGTTGTTGGGAAGACATATAGGAACACATTTGCTTCAGAAAGTACCCCGAAATTCCTTATGAATTGTCATCAGTTTTCAAGTCTTCGCGCTTGTTGATGGTGGTTTTTAGACAAGGGGTGAAATCGTAAAACCCCATGACCTAGTGTTACCCGCAACACATTAACTAAAAGCATTTAACTCAGTGTAAATAATTAATAGGGGTATTTTTTTCTTCAAAATGCAGATTAGGGTTTTCAACGAGAACCTAATTCCAAAATCAAGCGCACCCGCGCACCATGGCAATAATGCTAAATCAAGCGCACCTGGCGCGCCATGGCAACAATGCCAAACCAAGCCGCATATCACAGACCATGGCAAGAATGCCAAACCAAGCGCACCTCGCGCACCATGGCAATAATGCTAAACCAAGCCGCATCATGTGCACCATGGCGGAATGCCAATCAAGCGCCCTCAAGGCGACCATGGCAATAATGCTAAACCAAGTCGCATCCGCACACCATGGCAGCAATGTCAAACCAAGCCGCATACTGCGACCGCGCAACAATGCCAAAACCAAGCCGCATAATGCGCACCATGGCAACAATGCCAAACCAAGCCGCACCCTCGCGCACCATGGCAACAATGCGAGATCTCCAAGGCCATGCCTTGGCCCACGCTAAACATAGCGCCCTAGGTTTGCAAGACTTGCAACCAGGTCAACATGGCCGCACGTGCCATTGGCACATGCCAACACGTGCCGCAAGCCATATTTCTAAGCCGCTATGCCTTTGGCCCACGCCAAACATAGCGCCCTAGGTTTGAAAGACTTATGAACTAGGTCAACATGGCCGCACGTGCCATTGGCACATGCCAACACGTGCCGCAACCCATATTTCTAAGCCGCCATGCCTTTGGCCCACGCCAAACATAGCGCCCTAGGTTTGCAAAACTTGCAACTAGGTCAACATGGCCACGTGCCATTGGCACATGCCAACACGTGCCGCAAGCCATATTTCTAAGTCGTATGCCTTTGGCCCACGCTAAACATAGCGCCTAGGTTTAAGACTTGCAACCAGGTCAACACGGACGCACGTGCCATTGGCACATTCCAACACGTGCCGCAAGCCATATTTCTAAGCCGCCATGCCTTTGGGCAACGCAAACATAAGCGCCCTAGGTTTGCAAAACTTGCAACTAAAGTCAACATGGCCGCACGTGCCATTGACACATGCCAACACGTGCCGCAAGCCATATTTATAAGCCGCTATGCCTTTGGCCCACGCAAACATAGCGCCCTAGGTTTGCAAGACTTGCAACTAGGTCAACATGGGTCAAGACGTGCCATCGGGCACATGCCAACACGTGCCGCAAGCCATATTTCTAAGCCGCTATGCGCTTGGCCCACGCAAAACATAGCGCCTAGGTTTGAAAAACTTGCAACTAGGTCAACATGGCCGCATGTGCCATTGGCACATGCCAACACGTGCAAGCCATATTTCTAAGTCGCTATGCCTTTGGCCCACGCCAAACATAGCGCCTAGGTTTGCAAGACTTGCAACTAGGTCAACATGGTCAGCAGATGCCATCGGGCACATGCCAAACACACACGCTCGGTGGCCTAGCTTGCAAACCGTGCAACCTACCACCAAGGCATTCCGCACATGCCATTGGCACATGCCAAACACACACGCTGGTAGCCTAACTTGCAAAACGTGCAACCTACCACCAAGGCATTCGCACATGCCATTGGCACATGCTAAAACACATCGGTAGCCTAGCTTGCAAAACCTCCGCAACCTACCACCAAGGCATTCCGCACATGCCATTGTCACATGCCAAACACACACGCTCGGTAGCCTAACTTGCAAACCGTGCAACCTACCACCAAGGCATTCCACTGACATGCCATTGGCACATGCCAAACACACACACGCTGGTAGCCTAGCTGCAAACCGTGCAACCTACCACCAAGGCATTCCGCACATGCATTGACACATGCCAAACACACACGCTGGTAGCCTAACTTGCAAACCATGCAACCTACCACCAAGGCATTCCGCACATGCCATTGGCACATGCCAAACACATGCGCTGGTAACCTAACTTGCAAACCGTGCAACCTACCACCAAGGCATTCCGCACATGCCATTGGCACATGCCAAACACACACGCTAGTAACCTAACTTGTAAACCGTGCAACCTACCACCAAGGCATTCCGCACATGCCATTGGCACATGCCACACGCGCCACTAGCAGCGCCACTTGTACTCAAGATGCAACCAACACTGAGACATCAACACAAACCGGGATGCTTCTTTAGGGTTTTGGTTTGGCGGAACACAAAGATGCAGCTGCATACTACGCTCACATTAAGAAAGCGTGAAAAGGAATAAAGCGGTCAAATAAAAGAGGAAATAATGGTGAAAACGTTTTCGCCATTAAACCATGCGTTACCACCTCCTCCCATTATTTCACCCTTTACTCTCTTCCTTCATGAGGCTGGTACGTTTCAATCTCGACTTGTATAAATAGGTCTTGCCTTATTTCCACTGACAACAAGTCTCGTCAGAGAAATATACTACACTTACACTCTCGTAAAAGGCAACTTTTTGCAAGCTCTCCCAAAAGTTTCATCTCTTGCAAGCTTTCTAAGCTTTCGATTTCGATACAAGTCTAGATACCACTCGCTCAACACCTTTCTTTGCTTCCCTCCCAAATCAACCCTTCTCCTCCACTTTGTGACCGAAGCAAGTCCGAACGGCCATTTTCTTAGTTTAGGGCGGACTTTACATTGATCTCTCGAATCTATAAAGTGCTCACGTGCAGCACATTTGTTTAGGGTTTGAAAGTTTCTCACCACCTACCGAATTTACTCTAAATCGGCGAAACAATTTTCACCCATAAACAATTGGCGACCACAAATGGGAGGATTGATCTATCGGCTATAATATCGATTGTCGATCTCGTTCTTCGTCCTAGATGTCAAGATGGTGGGAAGGCTGACTAATACCGACTCAACTACTGACACACGATTCTTAAGTTACCAAAAACTACACAAGAAAACCGGGACTTCACAAGATGATATTACTCAATCGAAGATGCTAAGCCGATTGGGACTTGCTGCAATGCTACCAAGAAACCGCCATCAAAACCGCCTTTTACACTGGACAGGGGCGTGTTCGCCAAACCTATGAAGTGAGTAAATTCAGATCGGGCAAGATATACAATCTATTTTTAGGTTCTTAGTAAAACCGTCATACTACCGAGTCTTGTGCCTATTGCTAGCACACACTTTCATAAAAGCAATATTCTTTTCCCAAAACATAATCGAAGTCATATTATCAAAACCATTCATCCCGAAATAATCCAATACCCTAAAAAGCTACCATTTGTCTATCAAAGGTCATGTTTTGAACCAGGACATCCAATATGTCTTTCAAAAAAAAAAACCTAAATGAAAGTTTAACGGAGAAACGTTCAAGGAAAATCATCCAATGTAAGTCTGCTCTTTTGGAGAAAGTCAACTTCGCATCCTCAAGAGCCGCTCTCTTCATAGTCAACATCTTGGAAAGCTTTGAGTTCCATCTCCGTCGTGCAATCTCCTCAAGCGGAAAGGCTTTCCGATTCTTGCATCTTCAACTTTGATCTCGGCAAGGCCTTGACAAACCAATGAGGTTGAACTCCTTTTTCTACGCACACGTCGCGATGGTGCTCCCGGTCAAGCAATAACATCTTGAAACGGTGCTGACCAGTCACCTCGCGATATCCTCGATGGAAGATAAAGCCTCTTCCACACGCTTAACCAGCGCAAATCGACTAGTGACTTTCTTGGTTGTAGCCATATGTCCGTGCTTCTCCTGCATTCTCGTGTACAATGCCTCATGCTTAGCCGGCACGCTAAAGCCGCCAACCAAAGACATGACTGGATAAGGAACCAAGGCACGGGATCAAAAATGGCGCCGCAAGTGGCCTCACGACTTGCAAAGGGTCTTCTTCCATGTCTACGGTAACAACCATCGCAGAATCATCCACTGGGTGAGACCACGTCTGCCTGCGCAATTGGCTAACTCCCATCTCCAAGTCACCGCGGTGGTCACCAAAGGCAAGTTTTCGTGTGACTCCACCCCAGTAATCGCCTCCGAACCGGATTCCCTCCCCGCAAACTTGAGTTAGACATTTTTCAAAAGAAGAAAGGAAGAAGAAGAAAGAAAGAAGCACCTAAACTCACCGAACCACTCACAAGAAGAACCAAAGGTCTTTGCCAGAGCAATCACTCTCGCTTGTTGAACTTTCTTCTTTCTCCGACTCATCACTGCTATGAGTAGGCTCTCTCTCTTTTTCGCTTAATTGTGAAGAAACCGCCGTCTCCCGGCAACGTGCAAGGGCAGCAAAGCATTAACACTACCGAAGCCCGAAGGAAACAAGACACATGTTCTCACTAAATTCACGTGTTTTGAGACAAACCAATGAAGAGGCGACACATACAGTTATTTAAAGAATCAAAGACACAAGAGCCGGGTGTGAGGGTCTTGTGAAACCGTCCTAACCCACCAAAGACGATTCTTCGTTCTCCGTTCTTTGGCTCGGGACTTTCCGAATTGCTAGGCAACTTTCGCTTGGGATCTCTCAACATTGGATATTTCTTCAAAATCGGCTGGGGAAGGTTTGCAACTAACGTTTTCCACCACGCTATTCACACAAAATCTCGGATCATAATAAACTGCCGCACCAAAACTCATTATAGCCAAAGGTCGTCGAAGTTACTCTCTTCCCATTTGAAAGAAAGGAAGACGGATACCCTACTCAAGGGCACTGGCATCAAGGCGACACGCAACGAATCCTTAGGGATCACCTACCAGAATAAGAGGCACCCATTGATCAAACCCATGTGACGAAAGCAAAGACGGTCAATATTATAAGCAAATTATCCTGAAAGATCCCACGAAGAAAGACGGTATATAAATCATGGCGAGCAGCTTAATGAACAGGTTTTCACCAACACTCAAATCGTCATCAAGACAAAGACGTGAGCTGGAGTAGAAGCAAAGGTGTCCATTTGAGTCACCGACTTATGGATCGCCCCCATGGACGAAAATTGATTTCATGCAACTTATCAAGAAAAACTAACCAAGCTCACGCCAACCCTTGGACGCTTTGTTCACCCATCGTGAAGAATCCGAGAGCCCCCCAACTCACGGGAAGCGAAGGCGGCTTTGGAACATACTTCTCAAGTGCTCCCATAGTGACTTGCGAAAAGCAACGTGCACATATAAATCCACTTTCATGAAACCATTCGAAACTTGCATTTCGTAACCAGGTGATCCAGATGCACATAAAGGAACCAAGGAATAGCTTGCCAATGGGAAGAACTTCACCCTTTGCCAACTTCACAAGAATCTCTAACAGCTCCAGTCTTATTCCTTTCTTGCAATAACTGGTCATCAAAAATGTCTCTGGATAACCAAAGAGCCAAAAATCTTCGCGACATGAAGATCACCGCTTTTCATTTGTGCTCCAACTCGTCCTAAAACCATTGAGATATCCACCAACCGTAAAGGGTACCTTTCATCCTCTTTCCGGAAGAATCCTTCGACTTCGCAATGGAGTCTTTCCGAGCAAAATCCCCAACTTAGCGGCCAGGTCATCGCATCTTCACCTCACTTTCGGATAATTGGATTCTAATGTTCCCGATTCAGGAAGATTCAAAGAAGAGATCTACACTTCCAAGGAGAAAGTTATCTCACCCCATCTACATATTATTGTATGGGTGTCCAGGACACCATCCTGAGATGAAAGCAACCAAGCCCAGGATGTCCTTCCTAACCGGAGATTTAACAAGTCTTGACAAGATCAATGACCTGCGCTTGAGTCAAATTGGTATTTATACTCCTCTCTCACCTGGCGAACTCAACCCATCATCAAAAGAACGCGAATGGACTTTGACACATCCTCGAAGTCAATGTTGGAAGAGGAATATACCCTCTTTATGAAGACAGAATCAATGGTGCTCTTCAGGCGAACCAAACGTGTCTTCTGTCATCTTCACCACCGGTTAACAAAATTGGCACGGAAATCCTGGGTGATTCTTCCGATAGGCGACAGGCTCTAGTGAAGAATTCATCATCTGTGTTCGTTTGGAATTATGAGCATCCTTCGACAAGCGAAATGTGGTTCGTAACATCTTATCGAATTCCTTCATAACAATTTGGTAATAAGATATCAGACAAAACAAATGGAGAAAGACGTTATCTCCTGACACATAATCGTACCCAACAAATTCGGGTTTCAAGACTATATACACAGATTTTATTAGGTTTCAAGACTATATACACGGTATTTTATTCGGGTTCAAGACTATATACATGATATTTTCTTCTGGTTCGAAACTATATACGCCAGATTCTATACGTGTACAAGTATGTCTACAAAGATCCTTCTTCGGTTCAAAATATATATGGAGCATTTTTCTATCGTCCAAAACTACGCGCGTGATACTTCTTTCAAGAAGCAAAATCATATATACAATATTTCAAGTTCAAGTCATATAAGCATATACACAAAAGATTTTATTCGGATTCATACAAAGTGAGTTTCTCACGTTCAAAATACACACAAATATTTTCCAGATGGTTGAAATATTTCTTTCAGACCGAAAATTCATATATGCAATATTTCCTACGGGTTCAAACAATATATGTTGTATTCCCTTGGTTGCATACATACTATATTCTCTACAAGAGGCACGCCAAGGAATCATATGCAAGGATTGTGGAAGCGCTCTGTCTTAAGGTTTACACCTACGTGAAAAGAAAAAAAAAGATAGAGAAAAGTACTCAAGACATACTTTTTCGAAGCCGGTCTCTCTTTGCCACTAGTATAAAAAGAGTGAAAGAATAAAAGTTTTTAGAATGAGGAAAGTGGAACTATATATATATATATAGGCGTGAAAGACTTTGAAATAGGAAGGATTTCCCTTTTACCAAAATCACGCATGTAAGAAACGGCCCACAAAGGGTGCGACTTCTCAATGCCGCCTAAGTCACGCCTCGCAAACATGGTTTCAAGTTGGACCCGGCCCACTAATTGCGACTTCAAATGCCCAAGTCACGCTCTAAGTGCATGGTTTCTAAGTTGCCCATTTATAGTTAGGCTTTAACGCGCCCAAGTCACTTTTCCTGTAAACATGGTTTCAAGTTGGGACAAGCCCCACCACACTGCGACTTCCCAAATGCCGCCCAAGTCACGCCCGACATGGTTTTCAAGTTGGGCCCAAGCCCCCACCAATTGCACGACTTCTCAATGCCGCCTCAAGTCACGCCCGCAAAGCACGCACGACTTCTACACTTCGCACCGGTCCCACCGGGCCAGCACACCTGGTTCCCAGCTCACGTCAACTTCCCAACGTCGCCTGCCGCACCGGGCCTACTGTGCCAGCCTCCGATTTGCAAGTAAAACTACGCAGGCAAGGATTCCAAATCCCTATTTATAAAGGCCGATAAGCCTCCTTCAATTTTCACACGTTTTGCTGTTAACGAGTTTGTCACCATCTTATGCTTACCTCATGCAACAAAGCCCCTGTTAGAGGGCCAAGGTGGACTTAATGTTGATGGTGGTTTTTGACCAGGGGTGAAATCAGAAACTCCCACGTACCTAGTGTTACCTCCAAGAACACATTAACTAAAGAGCATTTAACCTGTGTGTAAATAATTAATAGGGGTATTTTTTCTTGTAATAAATGCAGTTAGGGTTTTCAACATGTAACCTAATTCCAAATCTCAAACGCACCACTGCGCACCATGGCAACAATCAAGTCAAGACTGCCGCGCCATGGCGCCAATGATGCCAAACCAAGCCGCATCTCGGGCACCATGGTACTTAATGCACCAAACTAAGCCGCACCTGGCACCATGGCAACAATGTTAAAACCAAGCGCATCCGCGCACCATGGAAGCAATGCCAAATCAAGCCGCACCACAGACCACTAAATAATGCTAAACAGTCGCATCTGCGCACCATGGCAAAGAATGTCAAACAGCCGCATCTTTGCGCACCGCGGAATAATGCTAAAACCAAACCATGACATCTTTAGCACCATGGAAACAATGCCAAACCAAGCCGCGCCTGGCACCATGGCAAACAATGCAGATCTCAGCGCTATGCACTTTGGCCGCCAAACATAGCGCCCCAGTTTCACAAGACTTATGCACTAGGTCAACACATGGCCGCACGTGCCATTGTACATACCAACACGTGCTGAGTTTCCATATTTCTAAGCCGTATGCCTTTCGCCCACGCAAAACATAGCCCAGGTCTGCAAGACTTGTGCACCAGGTCAACATGGCCGCACGTGCCATTGGCACATGCCAACACGTCCGCAAGCCATATTTCTAAGCAGCTATGCCTGGCCCACGGCTTGAAACATAGCGCCTAGGTTTAAAACTTGCAACTAGGTCAACATCTTGGCGACGCGTGCCATTGCTTGGCGTGCTAACACGCATGCCGCAAGCCATATTTCTAAGCCGCTACTGCTTTGGCCCACGCCAAACATAGCGCCCTGAGTTACAGACTTGCAACTAGGTCGACATGGCGCCTGTTGCTCGGTGCACACATGCCAGCATACACCGGCCAAGCAGCTGGCTTCACACTTACAAACCGTGGTGAACTTACCACTAAGGCATTCGCTTATGCCATTGGAACATGCCTGTATATGCACTACGGTAGCCTAACTTTGCAAACCGTACATCCTACCACCAAGGCATTCCAGCACATGCCATTGGCACACATGCAAACACTCACGCTGCTAGACTTAGGCTTGTAAACTAGTGCAACCTACCACAATGGCATTCAGCATGCCATTGGCACATGCCAAACACACTGTCAGTAGCCTAACAGCAAAGCCGGTGCAGCCTACCGCCAAGGCATTCACGTACATGCCATTGGCACATGCTAAACACACACGCCTGGTAACCCTAGCTTGCAAAACTGCGGCAACTTACCACCAAGAGCGTTCACATGCCATTGGCACATGTCAAACACACACGCTCGGTAGCCTAACACGCAAAACCGCACAACCTACTACCAAGGCATTCCAGCACATGCCAACACACACGCTCGGTAACCTAACTGTAAACCGTGTAACCTGCCACTAAGGCATTCCGTTCGCTGTGCACACGCCAAATACACACGGCAGTAACTCCACTTTGGCAAAACTGCAACCTACAAGCAAGGCATTCTCCCGCACATGCCATTGGCACATGCCACACGCGCTCTACTATTAGCGGGCGCCTTGCACTCAAGATGCAACCAACACTGAAGATATCGACACAAACCGGGGATGCTTCTTTAGGGTTTTGGTTTGCGGTCATGACATACAGCCGTACATTACGCTCACATTAAGAAAGCGTTGAAAAGGAATAAAGTCAAATAAAGAGGAAATGTGGTGAAAAGCGTTTTACCATTAAACCATCACGGTTACCACCTCCTCCCGTTATTTCACCCTTTACTCTCTTCCTTCATGAGATTTAGGATGCGTTTCCAATCTCACTTGTATAAATAGGTCTTACCTATTTCCAGACAACAAGTCCTTTGGCCAGAGAAATATACTACACTTACACTCTGAGTGCTGCAACTTTGCAAGCCTCTCCTAAAAGCTTTCATCTCTTCCAAGCTTTCCTAAGCTTTCACTTCTAAGATACAAGTCAGATACTACCTGTCCTCAACACCTTTCTTTCTTCCTCCCCAAATCAACCTTCTCCTCCACTTTGTGACCAAAACAAGTCTGGAACGGCCATTTCTTGTTTAGGCCGGACTTGTATAGATTGTCTCTCGAATCTATAAAGTGCTCACGCACTCCCATTTGTTTATGGTTTAAACAGTTTCTCACTCACCTCCGAATTTACCGATATCGGCGTAAACGTAATTTTCACTCATAAACAGCGCCCTGCAATGTTCATCATCAATTACTAAAGGAATCCTTATTTTAGTTGGATTCTTAAAGCGCTCTCTTGCTTCAAGCACAACCCTTGGAGTATTATGACTTAACACTCTTTTACTTAGATTGGTTTAGGTCGTGAATTTTGTATTCTTAGGCCGTAGACACGTTCTTGGTATTGATTATTCGTTACTCTTTGGTTTCCATAAAATATATTTTGCTTGATCCCTTGTTAAAGTGTGGACCCAAACAAATCCATGAGTATCTCATGAGAAATGAGATGATTTCTTGATAAGTACATTACTCTAGATACGAGCGTATGCTTCAGGGACTAAGAGAATGCAAGGCAAAGTGATTTGAAGGACAAAGGTTTTTTTTTTTTTTTTGTGAAAAGGCCATCCTCCTCATGTAAATCAAACCCTAGTCCTGTGTTGTTTGCTCCTTGATTTTAACTTATGTAATTTGAACTTTGCAGCCTTATCGATCTTCTCTTTGTCTTTACAATACTCTTTATGGAGAGACCCAGTTAGATCTTGGCAGTAATGCGGATGGGGCTGCGATGGATTATATCATCTTGAACGATCTTGCTTCTTGATGATTTTGAACTCCACGAAACTTAGTGACAACGTGAGAATCTTGGGATCAATTATGGTCGATACGTTAAAGGGTAGGAGTTGAGTTCATGTCTGTGCCAAGAGTTTTAATCTCGAAATTAAGCATAAGAAATGAAGAGACGGAATATGCTAAGAAAGTGCTCGAGATATAGAGGCCAAAGTGAAGACGGCAGGAACATGAAGAAAGAGATTTTCTAGGGGGCTCTGTCGGAAGATTTCTCAGGAGTTGATATTTTTGTCTCTCAACCTTTTCCATATGCATCTGATAAAAGAATGGACCTTCATGAGTTGAACTTGATGCAAACCCCAGATTTCTCCGCTGGGTATGCGAGTAGGAGAAAACCCTCGAGTTCATTACATACGTTCCTTCCTGCACAACGATCCCCACGACTCAGTGTAAAAACTTCGTTTGAAATCTGATTTTGGTGGTTGATTCCCCAACTATCGAACAGGAAAAGACCAACCTTCATCTATCGGTAAAAGTGGATTTCGAAGCTTGCTTTTCCGTGGATATGTTCATATAGTTGAACTTGGAGTCCAGATCTATTTAGCAAACATTTCCCAAAGTGTTTTGATGATATCTCTTAGTCATGTATTGAAACATCATTTCCTTTGACACGTGAAGTAAGATATACAAGAATGGATATTTTTATCAATGGCGCATTTGCCTAACTCTTTGCAGGTAGGACTGAATGATGGGCTAGTTGGTCTTAGGTGACTAGATCTCATCTCAATAAGGTAGATGATGGAATGAGGTGAAAGCCGTTTTTGGGCATATCAAAAATTACCGGCATACATTTTGGCTAAGTTCGGCTTAAAAGTTATCAGCCGTAACCTTTTGCGAACCTAGGCAAAAAAGTTGTGAGCTGAACCTCGAGTATGCCTGCAATTTTTGGTATGCCCAAAACACATCATGAAATTCTGGCTGGATCGACCACACTATATCAAGACCATATGTACTCCCATCTAGAATAGTGGGATAAGGGGTACTGGGTCTGAAAATGGTTAAATACGAGATTTCAGCTGATATAGGCAGTCAAAGCAGAGACAAAAGAGATGTTCAACTAATTCACAACGGCTTGACAAAGCTAATTGTGCATTGGTCTGAAGTTTACAACCTCGAAACATTAGATAAAGTCTAATGATATGTTTCTTGGATAGACAAAAGAATGATAACGATCTGACTTTTATTACAAAACACTGCAACCCGCAGTCCAATCAAAATGTACTCACAAACTACACAATCATCAAGACATGCTCATCATTATGCTATCTGTATTCTGACTATAATACCCAAAGTGACCATCTTCTGAGCCGGTCATTGGAACACTATAGAGTCTGTTGGTTCCGACTCTAAGATGTTTAGTTTGAAGGGAATGTTTTTGCTCTGCTGCTCTCAATGTTTGTAACTCCGTTGTTACCTTGGCTCATCGTTGAACTATCCCCACCTCGCAAGCTAAGGCAACGTTTTGCAAGCTCTGCAACTGCAATGACTTGTTTTTGGGTCCCCTCATTGCGAACTGAGCATCAATAAGTTGGAATAATCTTTTTTCTTCCAAAACAAATGAAGTAAGTGATGCAAGACTTCTTTGTTTTAGATCTCTGCTCTCGGAAATAGCAGTTCTGCTGTCAAGAGCTCTACAAGAACTACGCCAAAGCTATAAACATCGCTTCTTGGACTGCAGTTGCCCTGTGGCCAAAGTAATGCGATCCAGGATATCCCTAAAGTCCGCACTAGTGTGGATAATTTTGTCCTGTCCAACGGAATCAACCTAGACACTCCCAAAGTCTACTACTTTTGCAGGTAATTTTCATCTAAAAGTGTTTGCATTTAAACAGCATCTCTATGAATGATGGGTATTGAAGCTGCAGAATGTAAATAAGTAAGTGCACCAGAAGTTTCTAATAGCAATCCTCAA
>JAJJWW010015542.1:0-45568 GCA_023531295.1 Papaver armeniacum
GAGAGTGCTTTGCTACACATAATTAAGATAACCAAGTCTATGACCGAAATTAGATAACAAACTCGATCCAATAGATCCTTGCCAAGTAGGACTCCTAATAGACTTAACCAACCTACGAAATCAAGTCCAGATTCAATGAACCTGAAATGCCGTAATTCACAGGCGATTATTTAACCCCATTTCCGTGTGTAGAGCTCTCAGGAAGAAAAATCAAAACCAAAATTTAGAGAGAAATTTATACAGAAGAGAATTTCAATTCCTTGTTATAATGGCGCTAGCAGTTTCTTCTTCAACTTCCTTCAGTACTTCTCGTTCAGTTCCTTCTCAAGAACTAATCAAAGGTTCATTTTCTTACAATTTAGCTCTGTTTTATGTTACATTTGTATAATTTTTGGATGTATTTTGATCGAACTTTGTTTTCTTTTCATGTATAGTTTCACAAATTGGTTCGTATAAACCATCGGATAGGGGATTAAACTCATCATCATCGGTTAATATATCATCATCATCTCGTAGAAGAAGTTTAGTAAAACCAGTATTTGCTGAATCAAAGAGGAATGATTCGATTGTTCCTCTTGCTGCTTCAACTGTAATTAGTCCTGGTACGTTTCAGTAATTTATTTTCTTCTCAGTTATGATTCTTTTTTAATTAATTAACAATCTTTTCCGGTTGTTTTTTAATAATTTTGAGCTGAAAATTTTGTGTTTTTGTGACTTTATTGCAGAGGTAGCGTCGGAGAAAGAAGAAACAGAAGATTTTGAGAAATTAGCTAAACAGCTTGAAAATGCATCTCCATTGGAAATTATGGACAAAGCTCTCGAGAAATATGGAAACGACATTGCTATTGCTTTCAGGTAATTTACTCTATTAGTTCCTGATCGAGATTTAACTTTGTTTTGATTTACAAAAGGTTGACCTTGACCATCTCTGACTAGTTTAAAGTAACACAACTTGCCACTGGTTTAGAGGCATATTCGATGTATCTGTATGAGAATTCTCTATGGACCATATGTTTAAATTAGGTATACTGTTTAAATTGAGGTATCACTCAAGGAGGAAAGTGTATATTTGTATTTTTTACAAAACTTATGGATAATAATTAGTAAAATTTGATTTATCTCTTTTGTTTTTTATAAACTTTATGTTGACAAACATTTTTTGAATATAAACATGACTATCATACATATTTCTTATAGAAAAATAATCAATTAAAAGGGTAGTTTTAGAAATATCCCCTTGATTAGTAGATATTTCAACCAATTAGGGACGGAGGGAGTAATTGTTTGTCTGGTTTTGTTCATCAACTTATGAGTTTATCCCCTTGCTAGATATTTCAACCAATTACTGGTTAGCCCAATTACTTCAGCCGCCTAACTTTATTTGATTCAACAATAAAAGCCACAGTTGTGAACAAGCTGTTGTTGGGTTGAATTGTTGGTGTTGATTAGTTATTTGTTCTTTGATTCACAGTTTCTAACTGCAGTTTTCATTTGGTTTGCGCAGTGGTGCAGAAGATGTTGTCTTGATTGAGTATGCAAGATTAACTGGTCGACCATTTAGGGTGTTCAGCTTAGACACAGGAAGGCTAAACCCAGAGACTTATCAATTCTTTGATGCGGTGGAGAAGCAATATGATATTCGAATTGAGTACATGTTCCCAGATGCATTAGAAGTGCAGGGTCTTGTTAGAACCAAAGGGCTTTTCTCCTTCTATGAAGACGGGCATCAAGAATGTTGCCGAGTGAGAAAGGTTAGGCCTTTAAGAAGGGCACTGAAAGGACTCAAAGCTTGGATAACAGGACAAAGAAAAGATCAATCTCCAGGGACCAGGTCTGAAATTCCAGTAGTCCAGGTTGACCCAGCATTTGAAGGGCTAGATGGAGGGCCGGGAAGCCTAATTAAGTGGAACCCTGTTGCTAATGTGAATGGTGGCGATATATGGAACTTTTTACGTGCCATGAATGTGCCAGTCAACTCGTTGCATTCACAGGGTTATGTGTCGATTGGGTGTGAGCCATGCACAAGGGCGGTATTGCCAGGGCAACATGAAAGGGAAGGAAGGTGGTGGTGGGAAGATGCCAAGGCAAAGGAGTGTGGACTACACAAAGGAAACATCAAGCAAGAGGAGGGTGTTTCTGCACAATCAGCAAGTGATAGTGTTACAAAAGAGAATGACTTGTTCGAAACTGAAAGCATAGTAACTTTGAGTAGAAGTGGGATAGAGAATTTGACAAAGTTGGAGAACCGAAAAGAACCATGGATTGTTGTCCTTTATGCACCATGGTGCCAATTCTGCCAGGGTATGGAAGAATCATATGTGCAGTTAGGAGAGAAATTGAGAGACAGTGGAGTGAAGGTCGGAAAGTTCAGGGCGGATGGGGATCAGAAGGAATATGCTCAGAAGGAGCTTCAATTAGGGAGCTTCCCTACTATACTGTTCTTCCCTAAACACTCCTCACAACCTATCAAGTACCCTTCTGAAAAACGCGATGTTGATTCCTTGATGGCTTTTGTGAATGCTCTCAGATGATGCTGATATGTAAGGGATGAAACCCTGTTAGTTGAATAGTAGAGATCACACATGTTAGTTCAATTGATCTTATATATGCGTGGGTAGTACATAGGGGACGGGGAACTCGACCTTCGTAGATAGAGAGTTTAGTTTCACAATATGTTCATGTCTTCTTTGTTGTTTCTTTTTGTTCACTGATTTCTTGTTTTCCATTGTAGAATTCCCTTTTTCCGGCTTTATTTCTTCCATGGGTGAGAAATATATATGAAAATTTTAACATCATCAGCTTTTTTGAGCTATTCCCTTTCAGTTTCCGGTTGCACAAGTGAATTTCATGTTTCCTTCCGAGAGTGATTGCTGAGCCTGGGTCTGTGTTCCATAGTTTTTTCTAGGGCTGTGCAAAACCCATCCAATTGACCCAACTGGACCTTTTGCGAGTGGACACCCGAACTGTCTCTTTCTTGGCTGTCTCCGTCTGTTGGCAGATTGGACACTACCGCAGCGCAGCATCCAAAATCCATGAACCATCAAAACCACCCAAAATCCATGAGCAATCGAATTCAAATGAAGATCGAATATTTGTCCCAGGTAACGAAGGTAATCATTAAACAATGAACTTAGAGATGTAAGTTATGATTTCTGGCCTCAAAGATTTTAGAAGTGATTCCCTAGTAAATTCGAAAGTTATACATAATCGAAACTTTTGGAGTGAGCAAAATATGGTCGTTGAATAATTTTGAAAAACTAACGGCATAGTTTCCTAAGTATGCTAGGGAGCATAAAAACACGTCTAGTACCCAACTCTGGAATGCTAATGAACTTAGTTCCTGAAAGTATAGCAGCAAGCATATATTTTTTACCATTTCAAATATGCTAAAGAACTTGATAATATATGTTAAAGAACTTCTCCATTCTATGAATAATTCCGATTCCATTCTTGGCTCTTTTGCACCTAAGTTAGACATGAATAAAGCCTACGACAGGGTAGATTGAGACTTTGTTAGTCATGCACTTCATAGCTTTGGTATTTCTGGAATGGTCGCTGATAATGAGTTGTGTTACTTCTGCCACTTTTTCGGTGCTGATTAATGGTTATCCGGAAGGTTTTTTCGCTGGGAAAGAGGAATAAGACAAGGTTGCCCACTCTCGCCTTTTAATTTATCATCTGCTCTCACAGTTTATTCGGTCTTTTGCACAGCATGGAGAGACAAGGGCTATACGCAGGGTACAAGCTCAACAGATGGGCTCCTTCAGTTTTTTTTTAATCGGCAAAAGTAAAAAATTTCATTGAGAAAGCTTTAAAAAAGCAAAACAAACAAGAAGGGAAAAAAAAAAACCAATGTTAAGCCAAACAAAAGACCTGGCAAACCCTAAGCCTGAAGGCTCCTAGGCTAAAAAGCCAAAGAAAACAAAAACTTAAATTACAAAGAAGCTATCCCAATTAGCCTTAGCTTGATCTAGATGAACTCCCTGCATTGAGTCAGAATTTTTACACCAAAAATAAGCTTGAGCTTTGATTTGTTCTATAATGCGATCGAAGTCCGCTATTCCATCATTAAAGATTATATCATTCCTACAGTTCCAAATTTCCCAACAAATAGGCTGGCTGGTAGAAGTTGCCATAAAGTTTGACAGTTGGAGAAGGAAAAGTGCATTCGGCACCACCCTTTGATAATCACGTCAATACAGTCTGCCATAACCCAAGTTTTATTAGTGTAAGATAAGAAATGATACCAAATACTCGTAGCAAATGGGCAGTGAAGCAAAAGATGTGTTGTAGATTCTCCCCTTTGAAGACACATAAGACAACCATTTACTAGCAATTTTCCTTTCTTGTATAATATGTCCATTGTGGGAAGTTTTTTGTGAAAGACCTGCCAAAGGAAAAAGCCAATTTTGTGTGGCCAAGATCTGGACCAAACACTAAGATTTTTAGAAACAATTTGATGTTCCTTTTGCGAGCCAAGAGTATCTTTGATTTCACCGAGAAAATCCCTTTTTGTCCACTTTGTCCAATAAACCAAATCTTGACCCTCACCAATTGAACATTGCTCGATGATAATGAGAAAGGGCTATGGCTTCTTCGACCTGTCTTTCGTTGAGCCTTCTGTCCAAGCCAAGATTCCAAGAGCCACCGTTGGCGAGCGTTTCAGCACATTTACGGATCGTCCAATTTTTCGCTGAGGAGATACGATAAATATTTGGATAAGCTATGTTGAGAGGATGCTCGCCCACCCAATGATCTTCCCAGAATCTGATTGTATTCCCGTCTCCTACTTTTAGGATGGTACATTGCTTGAAAGATTCCAAGATAGAATAAATTCCCTTCCACACTCCGAGCTATTTCTCCGATTTGGCCTTTTAGTCTCCCCCTGTCTTGTTGCTTGATTGATGCTTGGATACAATAGCAGTCCTCCATGTATTGTTTTTTCATAATTGAACCTCCACCACCATTTTGCTAGAAGAGCCCTATTCATACTCTTAAGCGATTTGATGCCAAGACCTTTGCTTTAAGTGGCGTACAACATTTCTTCCAAGAGACATAGTTGTAACCTTTCTTTGTGTCCGATGAGTCCCACAAAAAATTCCGCAAAACATCTTCTATGGCTTTAACGACTTTGGGTGGAGCTATAAAGAGAGAAAGCATATATATCGGGATACTTGAGAGTACACTTTTAATCAAAGTTAACTTACCCGCTTTGTTGAGGCATGATCGTTTCCAAGAGCATAGTCTGTTCTTGCATCTCTCTATAATGCTTTCCCACTTTGCGAGCCCAAAAGAAGTCCCCAATGGCAGACCAAGGTAAGAAGAAGTAAGACTCTCGATTTGCAACCTAACATCATCGCCATTTGAGACAAGTAACTTGCACCTGCTACTCCAAAAATACTGCATTTCGCAAAATTTATGTGCAGGCCTGAAATCAATTCAAAGGCAAGGAGATAGAATCTTAAATAATTCATTTGTTCTATGGAGTCATCTAGGAACACCAACGTATCATCCGCGAACTGGAGATGGCTTATGTTGACTCCGTTTTGGCTCATCGAGAAACCTCCTAGGTAGCCTTGTTCATTACCTGTCTGAAACAAAACATTCAAAGCCTCAGAGACTATCAAAAAAAGAAACGGGGAGAGAGGATCACCTTGGGTCAGCCCTTTCCCAGTGGTAAATTTAGCATTGGCGGAGCCATTAACCAGCACTGAAAGGGGTGTGTCTGTGATGCATCCCTGTATCCACTTCCTCCAAAGAATTCCAAAGCCCATTCTCTCAAGCATCTCGTCCACAAAATCCCAAGAAACATGGTCAAAGGCTTTCTCAAAGTCAATTTTGCATATGACCCCAGGAATTCCACTCTTTATTCTTGAATCGATGCATTAGTCGCATAGCTTGAGCGCAATCTAGTATCTGTCTTCCCTTGATGAATGCCACTTGTTGGTGTGAGATAACCGTGGGAAGCACTAGCTTGAGACGCTCGACTAACACCTTCGAAATCATTTTATAAATCTTGTTCATTAGACCAATAGGCCTGAAATCTTTGATTTCTTCCACTACATCTTTCTTAGGAATCAGAGAGAGGAACGTAGATTTTAACCTCCAATTCATCGATCCCCATTTGTTGAAATCCCTAACAACTCTCATGATATCATCTTTCATAAAGTGCCAGCACTTTCTAATGATTGAGACTTGAAATCAGTCTGGACCAGGAGCCTTGTTCTGTCCTAAACCTTTTAGAGCATTAAGACATTCCAGGTCCGTGATTGGAGTTTCGGTGAGTAGCCGTGTCTGCACTTATGCGCTTGAAATTCATTGAACCAAGAGAGGGTCTAGGGGCCTGATTTTTCTGAAACAAATTAGAAAAAAAGTCAGTTACAGAAGATTTTATAAGAGTTTTTTCTTCTGTGAGTTGGCCGTTGATCCGGAGAGAGCGAATATTAGTCCTCCTTCTTCGAATTTTAGCCTTCCTATGGAAGTATACAGTATTTCTATCGCCATCCTTATCCCATTGGCCCCCCGCTTTTTGGAGCCACAGGATATGTTTCCGGTCAGCCATTTCTTCGAAGTTATGTTTGAGCCTGTCTTTTCTGGCGGCTTGGTCGGAGGTGATAGATCCACTAGAAGCTAGAGAATCCAAGTCTGAAAGCTCCACCAGTATATCTTCCATCTGTCTATCTATTCGGCCAAAAACATTCTTATTCCAATCTTTGATCTTAAGCTTCAGAGCTTGTAACTTCTTAGCTAGAATAAACCCAGAGGAACCATGAGATGGGCTCCTTCAGTTACGCACACAATGTTTGCTGATGATGTAATGCTTTACGGAACTCTCACGGACTCAACTATTGAAGCTGTAAAGACCATTTTGCATACTTACTATACAATATCAGGCCAACAAGTCAACTACAACAAATCTTAAATTTCATTTTAATAAATGGTTGAACCAGATAGACAAGCATCTGTGAGAGCAGTACTGGGGGTAAGGCCAATGGGCCGTCAGGAGAAATACCTCGGGGGTGAAGATACTACAGCATGGAAATAGTTGTGCTTCGTACAACTACTTGAAAGATATATCATTTTGGGTAGCAAAGAAGATACAAAAATGCTCATCTACCTGGGATGCTATGTTAAGTATTAGATCGGATTTAAAAGAAGGTTGCATTTGGCTTATTGGCAAAGGTACTCAGGTGAGGGTATGGAACGATCCTTGGATTCCTAGCCTTCCGGGTTTTACTCCTACAACTCCTTTATACAATAGTCTGAACATTCAATTTGTTAGTGACTTGATGAATACCGAAGGTGCAACATGGAATGTTGAATTGGTAAGCCAAGTATTTGTTCCTATTGAAGCTGAGCAAATTTTGAAAATCCACATCAATAGAATGGAGGAAGATAGACTAATTTGTTCTTTATCGACACATGGTGATTTGTCGGCGCAATCTTTTCAGAAATTACTCTTTGCTAATTCAGGTGAGACCTCGTCGCTTAATGATGACACATTCCCTTGGAAGAAACTTTAGGCAGTGAAGAAGTTAGCCCCAAGAATTCAAAATTTCGCATGGAGAATAGTGCAAGATGGTGTTGGGGTTCTAAGCAAAATTGCTAGGTTCATAGAAGGTGTGCCCTCTGAATGTTTATTATGTGACAATGATAATGAGTTTGTTTCCCATCTATCCCTTCATTGTCATGTGACACAAGCTATCTTATTTGCTTATCCTTTTATCCTGAGATTGCATGATACTAACATTACCACAGTGAAATAACTGCTAGCCTCGTGGCTTTTGGTGCAGGATAATCACTACACATTCAACCTGGGAGTGTGTATGTTTTGGGCCATATGGAGAGGTAGAAATGCTTTGGTGTTTGACCATAAACCTCTTGATATTCAGTCTGTCATTGCACATGAAATGCACTAGTTTACTATTTACTATTATCATGAGGATGAGAATGTGGTTTATTTCTCAGCACCAGCTCAACATTCTGCTGCCGCGGTTAGGAATCAACAGTGGAGGCCGCCTTCTGGAGATGTGATAAAGATAAATGTAGATGCAGCGTGGAAGAATGTTGGTTTCTAATGTGCTGTTGTGGCTAGGAATCATGCCGGAAAATTCTTATGTGCGCAAACGGAAGTTGCTGATAATCAGAGCCCTTTACATGCAGAAGCGTCAGGATTTTAGCTTGCTATTACACTTGCAGATGAAATGAGGTATAGCAAAATTATTATAGAAGGTGACGCTCAAACTGTGGTCCTTGCTCTAAATGGAGAAATCTCTAAAGTTCCTTGGCTACTTATTCGGTATATTGACCAGATCAAGCAACGGGCTATTCAGTTTGATCAAGTGATGTTTTCGTATGTTCCGCGAGAGCCAAATGAAGTTGTTCATCTAATCGCAGTCTATGCCTTCAGTCATAATGTTCACTAATGGTGGATATCTTCCCAACCTCCCCGCATTTCCTCTCATCTTCTTATGGAGGAAAATGTTTAATTCTTTCTTCTTTGGTTTATGTTGTTGTCTTTTTGCTGTTTTTCATACAGCTCTCGATCAAAAAAAAAAAAAAAAGCAAAATAGATTGAACATTTGTGGAGACATATGTTTGTGATTTTGTGAGGTGTATACAAATGTTAATATTTCACGTAAGGATGGTTGTATGTTAGCATTTCATGTAGGGGTGTATTACACGAATTTCATGTTATGTACAGCTCTAGAACCCTAAAACACATTTTTTTCCTCAATTTTGTTTTCGTTTTCTTTTTCCTATTTAATGTTTGTAGTAAGTGCGATCTTGTTTCAATTTGGATATTCATTCTTATTTTAATTTTTGTGTTTGATATTGATTCAATTTGGATGTTCGGTCCTGATTTAATTTTTATGTTGGATCATGATCAATTTAGATGATTGATCTTTATTGAATGTCGTGATTGATCTTGATTCAAGTTATTAGAGAGAATCGCTCGGTCAAACTTACAAGTTTTAGTATATCAAGCTTGTTGTCAAATATAGTTGATCAGAAGTATATTTTAATTTATAGTCTATACTAAGGTCAGTCTCAGACTTGGAACAAAGCATGGTAGTTGATTATCACAATTTACCAATCGATCTTGAAGATTGAAGACTGAAGAACAAGGAGACATCTTCGGGAACTTCATAAATAAAAGTATGTGAAGGCTATCACTCATATTATCTATCATTTTATCTATTAAAACATGTTGCGTGACTTTAGCATTATGATGAATATTGCAAAAAAGAAATCTCGAGTTCAAGCTAGTGATTAGTAAAATTGGAATCATAAGTTCAAGCATTGAAGAACTTATAGCAGAATCAATTATGTATTAAGTTCATAAGGAGTCGTCAATTTAGTTTTTATTTTCACAAGCTTATTTGCTCAGTATACGAATTTGGAACTTACAAATAATAAGACTTGATGAATTATTTTCTAATTAGCTCAATATACGAACTTGGATCTTACAAATAATAAGACTTGATGAATTATTTTCCAATTAGCTCACGTATACGAACTAATTTGAATAGTTTGCGGACTAGGTTGATTTTGAGATGTCCATGGACACTTTTGAACCCTCAAGTACACAAACTGCTTTTGTCTGTACGCAAATTGGATGAGTTTAAGAGATTTCTAGATATTTTTTATAACTTGAGTACATGAAATCATAGACTGATTTGGACAGATCGCGAACTTATCAATACAAAAGGTTCCTGAACTCCGAGATGACAAATTGGTTAACAAACTGTTTTGGACAGTTCATAAATTGTTTTATTCTTTGAGAGTTATTGAATTTTACTAATGCTTGAAGGTTCACGAATAATTTAACCATTGTTCTTGGGATAATTACTTGGAGCACATAGTTTATTTCGGTAAATATACAGTTGCATATTCTTCTTTTGATTCAAAACAAACTTCTCACATGCTTACATGATCAATATATATGGAGACGCTAAGCTTACTTTATGGAAAAGTAATTCGTAAATATGAAAACAAGTTCAAGAGGGAAACTTTGATTGTAATATACCTAGTCATGTTCATCATTATAAATAGAAGACTCTCTGCATACTGGAATCTTAATCCTGGTACTTATGTGTGCAGCTAGATTTGTCCTATAAAGACCTAGGTTTCTTCGTGAAACAGTATTAGGTTACGAATTTTAAAGTATTCACTAAGGGACTAGTGAAGCCCGGTCACACTATCTTTTACATGATAGTTTTTAATATTCAGATCTTGTTTTTATTGATTATTGTAGTTCACGAACTGTAAATTAAGTATAAGATAGATAGAAATTACAAAGTACTCTCCATCTCACACTTTGTGGTTTCACAAAATAGATATCCAAATTCTTTATTGATTTGCTTAGATTGTTCTTGTGAGGTAGAATCGATTAGGCATCTCCATGACCTTTTGAAAAAAAGTAAGTTATCATAGTTGTTGAGGTTTCCTCGATATATTCTTTATCTGGAATATTCCTTATTTCTCTTACCTTGATTGAAACATATCTGAAGGGAAATTAGTAGGCTATATGTTAGAGGCAGATTAGTGAAAAGTATTCATTTCGGGCTGAAGAAACTCATAGGGATGTCAGCTGTGGGAATCATGTGCATAGGTTCTTTTTGAGTAACAACAAAAAGTCTCAACATTCCTATATTCTTAGTCTAACTTAACTAAGTTGACTCCAGTAATTAAATTAAGCAACTTCGAATTTTAGAACTAAATTTGACAACCAAACTTGACATACCAACACTTGGTGGGTTCAACCGAGCAGTGCTCCAACAGTAACATACTTGGAACCATACAACAACTGCATATTAACTCATCTATCGATTTGGAAGTGCATGCATCAAGTTGAGCGGGAGCATTGGCACCAAATTCAGAGTGATTTCTGGGGACAAAGTTTAAGGGATGAGTATATATGGAAATTGATAGGAACACAAAGTATCACCATAAAAATGCCAACATAATGAGATTAAGGAATAATATTGTTTCTCTAAAAAAAATTAGTGGAAACTGGTGCTCAACAGGAATGAAGCAGGAAAATCTTTTTAATTATCATTATAAATATTTACATACCACTGCCGAGCCATTGATAATGAAAGCAAACTTCAATGTATTTCTCAAACCATAATTGTTGGATGAAGCCACGCGATGCAACTTAGATTTTTAAATCTATAAAGAGCATGAAGCCATGGAGAGCTCCAGGGTCGGATGGTTTCCACTAGGTTTTTCTAATCTCATTGAGATATCGTGAGAAATGAGATAATTGAATTGGTGAAATCTTTTTTCCAATCATGTTATATATTGAAAAATTAGACTAAAACAATTGTTTCTCTCATACCAAAGAACAAAAAAACAGTTTCTATCATCTTAGGCACATTGCCTTATGTAATACTACATACAAGATAATTTCTAAGATCATGGTCGTAAGAATGAAGACATTCTGGCAAGGCCATTTTCCATCTACAAGCAGTTTATGGCAGATATCAGATAACATCCAGTTAGCTCAAAAACTTGTGCACAAAATAAAAGAATGTCGGGGAATTTTGGATCCTAAGCTTAATATGTTTAAAGCATTTAACGGATTGGAATGGTTCTTCTTGATAGATGTCATGGAGATGATGGGTGTTGTGAAGACTAATGAGGTTTAAATATGCAGTATATCGGTACAATAAAATCTCTATTTAAAAAAATATGAAGCTCCTTGTGTTGTTTACCATCCCAGAAGAGATATATATAAAGAAAGAATATACGTTACCATAACTTTCCTCATAGTCATGAAATCTTTCTTGAGGAAATTACCTACAAGGAGTAGCTAAAAATGCACCATCAATCTCACATTTATTATTTTGTAGATGATTGTTTGTTACTCACCAACTGAACTTTGAGTATCCTATATATATATATATATATATTTAATATACTTACGGGGTATTTTAGAATTTATACTGAATTCACATTTGCATCTAATCTACGTCGATTCAGCTCACTAGTATAGAATAACACTGAACATGTTGTAAGTTGCAATAATTCAGTACTCGAATTCCTTGAACGCATTCCATATATCAGTATTTAGAATCTCATTAGTGATATTTGACTTGTCTCAAACCGCGTAACTTTCATGGCTTAATTGTTTGAACTTATTTTGTTTACATGTTCAGATTCTCATCTGTTATTGTACTCATAATATCGGCATAAACTCTTGCGAAAAAAGTTGCTCGAAAAGAGGTATTTGAACCACCGGAGAAAAGTGTTGAAGGCACCCCAAACATGTGTTAAAGGTACCCAGGAGAAGTGCTAAAGACATTCCTGAACATTACTAAAGGCACCCAAGAGAATTCATAAATGTACCCTTATTTTGGATAAGGGCACCACAATGCTATTTGGAACCCGAGAATTGATAGGGGGCGCCTAATCTTCTTTCCCGTTTAAAACCAAAATTGGAGAGAAACCAACCTTTCACCTGCGTAAACTTCTGTGAGAATTCAAGAAATTTTGTCGGAGATTTTAGACGAGTAAAACACATAATAATTTTGTTACCTGATAAATAGGGAGAGTGACGTATTTGGGACCTAAAAAGAGAAAACAAATATTCGCATATTGGAAGATCATCAAAAACGGGGAAGGAAAGAATTTATCAAAATTTGGTAATTAGGTGAGGAATACGGGAAGATATTGCCCTGAAATTCGATTCTATCAACTATTTGAGATATTTAGAGAAGTTTTAATTATTCAGAGACGCGTGAAGGTGGAGACCTTCAACCATTCTGTTAGAGCATTGCTCTGTCGAACTCACAAGTGTTGCTATATCAATCTTATTGTCAAATTTAGTTGGTCAAAACTATATCTTGATTTCTAGTCTACATTTGGCCAACTCTTGGATTAGGATAAATGTGTACAGTTGAGTACCAAACATCATTGCATTTTCCCGTTTGAAGGCGAAGATCAACCCATGCTTTTGGAGAACTTCATCAACAAAAAGTAAGTGAAGACTGAACCATATATTACTCAAGTTTTCACCTTTCTATCTATGAGATTAACTCGTATGACTAAAGTGGACTTTACATGCACAACAGAAGTTTCGAGTCAAGTTTGTCTTGTTAATTATTCTCGAATTATTTTGACTAAGCTTAAGAACATTTGTACAAAACTTGATGAATTTGGTTAAGAATAATTTATTGTTTATGACTTAAATCTTGATTAAAGTTAATCATTTGAAAATGGCCTGGAATAGTGATGTGTGTCATTGATGTTATTCGGGAATGTTACAAATTGATTATTAGAGAGATATAGAACTACTATAAAATTTGGATACATGATAGGACACGTACCAACTTACATACTGGCGCAACTATTATAGGTCCTGAGCCGCAGTACATGTACCCAGTACACGTACCGACGTTTCTATAGTTCGGCAACAACTTTTTGTACACATACCGAGTATGCAAACCCCAACAGATCTGTTGACTCGTGAACTCAAGAAGGTACATATACCTAGTATGCATACCGAAAAAGTTGTAGACTCCTGAACTTGTTTTTTCTTAAGGGTATACAAATCCGGTACACGTACGGTGTAGTCAAAATCGCTCTCCAAGGCCGATTACTCGCCGGGTAATCGCTACAGGCTATGTGACCGAGGCGATTTTCGATTCCAAGCCATTTTCGATTTTTAGCGATTAAGGCGGTCGATTTTGCCAATTTGGACCGATTATTGAGCAAAACGAGTTAACGATTTTTCCGAGTTGGCCTTATATGCAATAAATACGTTTGATATAACAATATTACACACTTAATTACATGATAGTATTAAAATATTAATTTTAACTAGGCACAAATCATAAGTTATGAACAACAATATATAAGTATTTAAATAAACATATTCCGAGTATTAGACCGAGTTTTGGCGATTTCCAAGTCCGAACTAATTGCTCCTCGCTCCAAGCTCCTCAACCGAGTAGGACCGAGGAACGATTTCGACTACTTTGCACGTACCATGACAAAATAACTCATGAAATGGAAAGTAAGTACATGTACCAAATACACGTACTTACCCAATCGAATATTTTCAGATTCGTCAGGATTATTTCTATGAGATAATCGGCATTTGAACAACTCTCAAAAAACACATTTAGACATATTTGATCACATTATAACCTATGGTTGTGACTCAATATTAAAGTCTTAAAGTGTTAAATGAAAATGGTTAAGCTTATAGTTCGTATGGCTAGTTTCGGCTAAACTTTCATGAACAAGTCATTATACAAGATTCGGTTACGGTTCATCCTAACCAGAGTGTATATTTTGTTGTGTTAATCTCAAATCAAAGATTCATCTAACGATAGATATTGATTGTTTGATTCCAAAGCTACCTTAGCTTAAATCTAAAGCAACATGTGATTTTGAAAGTCCATATAAGGAAAACCTCAAGAAACTGGGATCATTGAATCCCCGACACTTTTCTTGTGTGCCCTAGTTGTAAACTAGAGTCGTCCTCTCCTTTAAACCTTCTTAGGTTTAGCGACTAAAAGACTTCGCTTAGGGATTCGTGAATCCAAGTCCAACTGTCTTTATCTTAATAGTTCATGTATCCTGATCTTGCTACTGATTGTTGAGTTTCACTCCTATCAGGCAAGATAGATAAAAATCACGAAGTTTCTTCGTCTCAGACTTTGTGATTCCACAATTATATTCCTATATAACGATTCTTTATCTAAATCGGAGTAGGTTTTACTTATAAGTCGATTAATAATCTAAACTGCTCTTCGGGAGTCGTAAGTACCGTATTTTGAGGTTTGCTAGACTTTAGCTATTTCAAATGATTTCCTATCTCACCTTGATCTTTTGATCAAAACGGAAATCACATATATGCTTATCTGTGGGAGGCAGATTGGTTTAAAGTCTTCAATTGATTTGAAACAAATCTTAGGTTGTAAAAGACGTCATCTAAGGAAATCAATTGCGTAGAGTCTTGCGATATTCAAGAGGCGTAAGGAGCGCGACTGTAACTGAACTAATGTGACGCTGGATTAGGTTTCAACAACATTCTAGTGCGAAGTTTTGATAGTAGGATAGAGTCTGTAGCGGCTTAATACAGTTTGATGTTCAAATCTGGACTAGGTCCCGAAGATTTTATGCAATTGCGGTTTCCTCGTTAACAAAATTTCTGGTGTCCATTTTTTTTTTCCGCATTATATTGTTTATCTTTATAATTAAAATATCATAGGTTGTACGTAAATCAATCAAAGTAGATACGTCCATCGTAATTGTTGGATACGACTAGATTGATCTTGGATGTTGATTTTTGGAACTCTCACTATATAATCAGGTCCACGGACTTGTTTCTGTTTACATATTGATTGTGAGAGAAAGTGATATAAAATCTTAATATAATTCCTGATTGAGATTCATTAAGTTGTAACTCTCGGAATTGTATTTGAGTTTAGTCCATATAAGTTTCCTAAAAAAAAGTTGGTGGTGTATTTTGGTACCCCTGCATTTTCTCATTCCTTTTTAATAGTGGATTTGTAATGCTTATACGGTATTTTCTCGGAATTGTTTTATTCTTTTTCTTCATTGTAAACAACTTTTGAGCCATTAACTATTGTTTTGAGCAAGATATTAATATAAGGAGTTAAACCCCTTTGTTGAGACGACATAGGAAGCTCTTTTTCCAAGATTTGTGTGGGAAATTTTATTTAATTAATTATCGCAATTCTTTTTATGATTATTTGCCTTGATTAAAAATTGATTTATTGATTTTTGTTAAGCAATTGTGATTTCTTTTGATAGAGAATGCTTTTGCCTAGGGTTTTGATGTTCTATGCTTATAGGATCTTGCTCAATTTGATCTGTGTCAATTGACCATGGAACCAACAATAAACAACAAAGAAAAATAACCATGAAATTAACTGATTCACGCAGAACGTTATTTTTTTTATCACAGAAACAACAAAAAAAACTTAAGAAACCCATTGTCATAAGTTTAAAAACCATATCAAAAATATGAAAACTCATTTGAGAAAAATCATAAACCAACCAGAAATTTTTTAACAAACAAATTACCTTTGTAGAAGAAACGTCTTCTTAAGTATTGAATTCATAGTGTTTTTTCTGTATGTTATTTTGAATGAATTTGGAGTGGCTGGTTGAAAGATGAAACACGCAAATGAAGAAATGGGCTATAATTGTTGATACTTTTACAAATTCATTGAGAGAATGGGAGAGGAAGAAGAAGCGGAGATTGATAAGTGGATTTTATTAATTAGTTTTAATTTTTCCTATTCCTATCATCTAGAACTCAAATAACCGTGTTACCCTTATTTTACTGCAACTGTGAAATTTGCTTCCCATAGAATGGTGGAAACATTAAAAATGGTCAAATTAATGTTTATTTGTGAAATTTTAATCTTTATTGATAGAAGAAATTGTGGATGGGCGTTTTCCAAGTAAGAAAGAAAATATCCCCAAGGTGTAAAGTGAAATGTTGTTTGTGGTGAATAAAAATCGATGAATCTACCACGCACATATGCGCATGCCAAGCATTCTAGTTACAAGAATGAGAGTTTTTATTAATCTTGACGGTAAAGTAATATGGAAGTTGACCAGATGCGGAGGTTTCGCACTCAATTCTGTTTATAATAGGCTTTAAGAACTAAGTTTGAATGGCCTATAAGTATCTACTGGGATCCAAATATTAAATATAAGGAATTTTAGGAAGTGACCACTTGGCCTAGAATTGACACCTTTTCTGGAGATGTCTCTCAAACATCCTGCCTACTATGAAAAGGCTAGCAATGATTTGTGGCTGCATAATTAATCAATTATGCCATTTGTGTAATCAATTCTGTTAGAGCACTGCTCGGTCAAACTCGCATGCGTTGCTATCTCAAGCATGTTTGTCAATGTTAGTGATCAAAACTATAAGTCTTGATTTCTAGCCTATTTATAGATGTCTCGTACTAGGACATAGATGGTGTAGTTGAGCTTAGATTTCACAGAGTTCATCATTTGAAGACGAATAACTACTAAGGGGAGCTTGTGGAACTTCTTCGACAAAAGGTATGTGGAGACTTGAACTCATCTATCACTTGGAAAGTCTATTTCTACTATCTCCTATATTGAGACAAAGTCGTGTTACGATATAGTTTTCTCTATACACATTTGAGATTTCGAGTTGAGTATATCTCGCTTACATATTTCTCAAAATATGTGTTGGTAAGATTTCTCTTCGACCAAGTTCATCTTATATCATGAGAAAATTTCCGAGTAACATCTTACATGGTTTGTGTGATACAATCATTTGATGTAGGCTTGGAATATTTCGATAATGATTATTTCAATATCTTGAAAATTGCTTTGATGCTTATAGTGTGTGAAAACGGCTATTATCATTATAGAAGAATGTTTCAATGATTGAAATAAAGAGTTTAGAATCTTGTAACCATCTTTGGATATAAGCATAGTGTGTTCGCACATTAGTGTATAAGTCCAAAACCGGGAGCCTAAAGTATGCATACTTGTGTGTATACAAAAAGGTTGTAGGAGACTGGGTAAGTTCACGTCCGTGAATTTCTGCTGAGTTTGAAAACCAAAACCAAACTCATCCGGTTACCTAAAGTGCGCGTACCCGTACGCGTACTGGCGGAAAGTTCACGTCCGTGAATTTCTGATGAGTTTGAAAACTAAAACAAACTCAAATCCGGTTACTTAAGTACGCATACTGTACGCATACTTAAGCGTGTTACTTTTCTAAAATCGGTTATACGTGAACCTAAACATTTATCAATAAGGAATGCAATCTTTGCAAACCGTGGCTATAATGTTCATGTATTGATTCGAGTGAATCAAACCGATTTTGCTTCAATTGTGTTCTTGTATAATCCATGAGAATATAGCAATTGAACAATTCTTTAACTAGTTTCATTTGAGTCATTTGAACTAGTTATGGTTAAGATGAATAAGGTTGATATGAGAGTAATCATATGGCTAACCTCGGTTAACTATTTGTGAACCAACATGGTGTACACGTTTAGGTACGGTTACATAAACCTAAATGAGGGTACATTTCATTTGTGTGTAACAAGCTAAGTTCGATCTAACGGTTGAAAGATATTAGCTTGGGAGAATCAGGTTTTTCATCTAACGGTGAATATTGAATGCTTTGTTACCAAGGTAACTTAGATTGCAAACCCTGATTTGAAAACTATATAAAGAAGAACTCTAGCAACTGGGAAACCTAATCCCCACACCTCCTGTGTGTTACTAGTTTCATAACTAGAGTCGATTCTCCTTTAACCTTAGGTTTCTTCTCGAGACCCTATAGGTTAACGACTTAAAGACTTCATTGGGATTGTGAAGCCAGACCCAACTATTATCTTTGTAGTTGCGTGATCTGATCTTGCTGTTTCTATCGTGTTGAGTACAATTGGAATAATTAACTTGAGATTTTTTATCTCTGATATGAAAGATAGAAAAGTAATCACAAACACTTCGTCTCATCATTTGTGATTCCACAATATCTTCTTTCGCTGGTCGATTAAGATTATTGTGAGGTGATTGATAATTCTAGGCTATTCTTCGGGAAAATAAGTCCGGGTTATCGATTGGTTCCTGTTCACCTTGATTTGTCAAAATACGGAACAAAAACTCTTGGGTATTTCCGTGGGAGACAGGTTTATTCAATCCTATAGACTTTTCTGTGTGAGACATATTTGTCTATCAAGTCTTTGACTTTGGGTCGTAGCAACTCTTAGTTGTGGGTGAGATCAACTAAGGGAATCAAGTGCGTAGTATTCTGCTGGGATCAGAGACGTAAGGAGCGCAACTGTACGTTGAATCAGTGTGAGATTGATTAGGGTTTAACTATAGTCCAGTCCGAAGTTAATTGGTAGTAAGCTAGTGTCTGTAGCGGCTTAATACAGTGTGGTGTTAAATCTAGAGTCTGGACTAGGTCCCGGGGTTTTTCTGCATTTGCGGTTTCCTCGTTAACAAAATTCTGGTGTCTGTGTTATTTCTTTTCCGCATTATATTTTGTTATATAATTGAAATATCACAGGTTGTGCGTTAACATCAATCAATTAGAATATCCAACCTTTGGTTGTTGATTTACACTGATTGATACTTGAATATTGGTCTTTGGTACCGTTCAAGTTGTTTCACATAATAATCAGGCTCGCGGATTTCTATCTGTTTGATTTGCTGATTATATTATGAAACAAAGATATTAAACTCTTTGATATACTTTACTCTAGATTGAGTCTTACTATCTAGTTAATTCTCTAGAAAGTGTATTGGAGTAAGACCTCTCAGATTTCCAAACGAATTGTTAGGTGTGGTTGTTAGACCCCCATATTTTCAATTGGTATCAGAGCAAGCAAACACATTAAAGACCTCATAAGTCTGTGTTTGTAGCGATCTGATATGGACAAAGGTACTATCTCTATAAACGTACCACCGGTCTTCGATGACTCAAATTACTTGTGGTGGAAAATTGCTATGCATGCCTTTCTTCAAGCGCGTGATTTTCAATCATGGGTATATGTAGTTAATGTTTATGATGCTCCCGTTGTGGCAGTAGGGAATGCAACCGTTCCAAAGAACATTGGTGAATACAATGTTGTCGAGATACTTGCTGCAAAGAAAAACTCCGACGGTTTGAATGCCATCATACATGCCATTACCCCAGATCTTCAGCACCATGTGACTATGTGCACTAGGTCTAAAGATGCTTGGGATATCTTAGAAAGCGTATTCGAAAGAAATACCACTTCAAAACCTTAATTCTGATTGGGAAAATCTTCGTATGGAAGATGAATATTTGTTTGATGAGTTTAATCACAAAGTGTCTGAAATTGTTAATGCATCGTTTGCATTGGGTAAGACTATTCCTGAAAAGGACATTGTGATGAAAATTCTCAGATCGATGCCATCTAGATACGATTCTAAAAAGCATGACATCGTTGAAGGAAATGACCTTGATGTTCTCTCCAGAAACATGTTGGTTGGAAAGCTAAAGATCTTTGATCATGAGCATACATCCAAAATTGGAAAGGATGTTGCCTTTAAAGCACAAAAGAACACTAAATTACTTAACAAAAGTAAAAGTGTTTATGTCTCTGAGGATGATCTTTCTGAGGCTGATTCATCGGATGAAGATCTTGACAAATCAGTCTCTTTGATCACAAGACAGTTTAGAGATCTTCTATTGAATAGAAGTAAATGGTTTTCTAGAGACAAACTCAGGTCATCAGTTAAACCTCACAACCGCATTCCTCCTAATAACAAGGATGCTGACGAGGCTGATGATGAGGATATGCCACAGTGCTTTAAGTGTAAAGGTTTTGGTCATTTTGCAAATGAGTGTCCAAATCGTAGAAAATACACTGGAAACAAAGGTCTTGCTGTAACTCTTGATGAAATGTATGATCACTATGATTCCAATGAAGGCGAAAAATCAAGTGTTGCACTTCTTTGTGAGGATATTGATTTTGATAATTGTAGCAATACATATATCAATCTTGATATTCTTCCAGAAGAAGACTCAACCAATCTGGAAGAAAAAATTAACCTTTCTATTAGAAAACCTATGTCTGATTTTTCAGGTTCCACTCTGTGCCTAGCAACTTGCACATCTCGTGTGTCTGAATCATCTTATCCAGGGACATGTTCTTATTGTTCACTCAAGGTTCATGAACTTTCGAAGTGTTACAAGTATAAACAAAAGATGAGACATGTCAAGAGACTTCAACGAAGAGAAAATCGCCTAACAAAGAAACTCAAACTTGTTCAAAAAAACCGCTGAGGTATGTAAGATTTTATCCTCTTCAAAGAAGTTAGTTTCCAAATATAAGTCAAGACCACTAGAGAGAAGAGTATGGTCTAAACAATTTGATGGACAGGGTTCTATGAATTCCTTTCAAAGAGGTTATGGTGGACAAATTGTTGTTCACCGCAGCACAACTTGATTGTGTTGTTTTAGTGCATCTTGTCTCATGTGCCTGATTAAAAGAGACAAGATTGTGCACACCTCAGGTTTAAGGAAAAAAAAAACTTTTTATTTTCTTAGTTTTGCTATATGATTTGGAATTCTTTCATATCTAAATTGATTGATATTGAAAGGGACTTCCCTGTGAATTCAATAAAAGAGGGTTATTCTCGTCAATTCCACTCTCTTTAGGGTCGTGAATTGAGCGTGCGTGAACCTGTGTGGTTAAAAGGTTCCATAACCCTACATTCCTTTTTTCCTTATCTGAAACTCTTTTCATCTTAAGACTGCCCGTTGAGTTTAAATTGTGATTTCCTCTCACAAACCCATACACGTATGGAGACTTCAAGCATCATGTGTTCTGATGGAAAAGATGTTAATATTATTGTTAAGCCATCAATCATAAAGGAAAAAGAAAAATCTCTGTTGCCTCCAACTTTGAAAAGAAAAAGAAGGAATGTGAGGAAGCCAAGAGTTGTTCCTTTAAATTCTCAGAAGTTTTCTGATGTTCTTGAAGAGTTGAAGGAAACAAGGAAGGAGATTCGGCTAATAAAGGCTTATGTTATGAGAACTCTCGAAATTCAGAAGGCCCTAGTTCGACATCATCAGCCTATAAGGTTTGTTGGAATTGACTCCTTTCTTCACGAACCTTATGTTACCATGGATGTTGACGACCAGGAGTTCAGGGACGATAAAGAATTCTTCAGAGGTCTCAATGTCTATTAAATCTTCTTTAGAGAATTTATTTCTTGTGTTTTTAGAAGAATAACTAGGGTTTGGAATAACCATTATTGTGAGTGCACATAGCTATGTCCAACGATTTTCATCTTCAATGTTTTTTGATTTATTCATTTAAATTCTAAGTTTTTGGAAGATGATTTTTGCAATTTTAATCTTTATGATTTTATATATTGCAAATTGTTATGGGATATGTTGTTTATGTCCGTGAACCTGTGACTATCCCATACTTGTTCAAAAGTTACTATTATGTCGGTATGAATGTATTGATAGAAGATAGAATGAACTTTTGACATTACAAAAGTTAAAGCCTTTTATGTCATTGTTTTGATGGAAGAAAGGATAAAGCTTTTGTTTACAGGGATTAAGTCTATTATATGTCATTATGTAAAATAGTGATGGAAAATAGAAGGAATCCTTGTTTTTTCCGCAATATTGGTCGATCTCTGATCCACATTTTTGTGCACATACTGTGTTGCTCCGTAAGGTTCCTTATGTTAGAGCATGACCAACTAAATTGATCATTCTCTTTTGGTTATTTTAGTTGTTGCTTCGTAAGTTCTCTTATGTCGAGCATGACCAATTGAATTGATCACGTTGTTGTGGTTAATTTGGTTGTGTATTCCAATTAAATTATTCGTGGGTTTTCTAGTGGTTAATTTGGTTGTATTTTTCGATTGCATTAATCATGGGTTCTCTGTGGTTAATTCAATTGAATATTTTGGATACAAATTCATGTTTTCATGTGATTTGAGTTTATCCAAAAGAAATCCTTCTTTTCTTGTTAAAAGCAAGGTCGCCTTTGTTGTTCTTTCGGGAATGACATTTTATGGGGGAGAGTTATTTTTGAACTTGTGCTTAATTGCCAAATCTTCGTGGGGAGTGCGGCTGTGGAATATTAAAGGGGTTATCTTGTATCTTTATAAACTCCTTGATGAATGCATTTAGCTTCGGCTTTATGATGGCATCTAAATAATTTGATATGGTATTCTCTTTTGGTCATGAAGTATCTCTGTGAAAATTTCATGAGAATCCCACTAGTTTTCGTACCTTTGTCAATTTATATTGATAAAAAGGGGGAGAATTAATGTGTAGTGTGATACTACAAATACATATGGTTTACGGATCATTATGTAAGGGGGAGTGGTTTTCATGTTGAGATGAAGTATTGACTAAGGGAGAGTGATACATATCACCATAGTATTGTTGTCAAAGTTGTGATACAATTGAACTTTGATGCTGTGTAATAATACTATGACACCGTATAACAATGATTGAGAGCATTTTGTTTTCTCATTGTTATCGCTACGGATATTCAACAACTATGATGCTGAACTTACAACCTTTAGGATCATGAAGTACTTGGAAGTGACGAAGATTTTGAGTCATTTTGAAGATGCCAAGGAGATCAAGCATTTGGATGAGAAGCTACAATTTTTTATCTATTTTGTAATCCATATGTATTGATAGTTTCGTCACTAAAATTGACAAAGGGGGAGATTGTTAGAGCATTGCTCGGTTGAACTCGCATGCGTTGCTATCTCAAGCATGTTTGTCAATGTTAGTGATGAAAACTATAAGTTTGGATTTCTAGCCTATTTATAGATGTCTCCGACTAGGACATAGATAGTGTAGTTGAGCTTAGATTTCACAGAGTTCATCATTTGAAGACGAAGAACTACTAAGGAGAGCTTGTGGAACTTCTTCGACAAAAGTTATATGGAGACTTGAACTCATCTACCACTTGTAAAGTATATTTCTATTATCTCCTATATTGAGACAAAGTCGTGTTACGATATAGTTTTCTCTATACACATTTGAGATTTCGAGCTGAGTATATATCGCTTACATATTTCTCGGAATATGTGTTGGTAAGCTTTCGCTTCGACCAAGTTCATCTTATATCATGATAAAATTGCCGAGTAACATCTTACATGGTTTGTGTGATACAATCATTTGATGTAGGCTTGGAATGTTTCGATAATGATTATTTCAATATCTTAAAAATTGCTTTGATGCCAATAGTGTGTGAAAACGGCTATTATCATTATAGAAGAATATTTCAATGATTGAAATAAAGAGTTTAGAATCTTGTAACCATCTTTGGATATAAGCATAGTGTGTTCGCATATTAGTGTATAAGTCCGAAACCGGGAGCCTAAAGTATGCATACTTGTGTGTATACAAAAAGGTTGTAGGAGACTGGGTAAGTATGCGTACATGTAAGCATACTGGCGGAAGTTCACGTCCGTGAATTTCTACTGAGTTTGAAAACCAAAACCAAACTGATCTGGTTACCTAAAGTGCGCGTACCCGTACGCATACTGGCGAAAAGTTCACGTCCGTGAATTTCTACTGAGTTTGAAAACTAAAACAAACTCAAGTCCGGTTACTTAAGTGCGCATACCGTACGCATACTTAAGTGTGTTACTTTTCTAAAATCGGTTATACATGAACCTAAACATTTATCAATAAGGAATGCAATCTTTGCAAACCGTGGCTATAATGTTCATGTATTGATTCGAGTGAATCAAACCGATTTTGCTTCAATTGTGTTCTTGTATAATCCATGATAATATAGCAATTAAAGAACTCTTTAACTAGTTTCATTTGAGTCATTTGAACTAGTTATGGTTAAGATGAATAAGGTTGATATGAGAGTAATCATATGGCTAACCTCGGTTAACTATTTGTGAACCAACATGGTGTACACGTTTAGGTACGGTTACATAAACCTAAATGAGGGTACATTTCATTTGTGTGTAACAAGCTAAGTTCGATCTAACGGTTGAAAGATATTAGCTTGGTGATAGACGCATTTATGTGTCTATTTTGATCTCGATTTTCTATATTGTTAGTACCCATTTTGTATTTATTTTGGCATTTTATGTTTTTGTAGGTGTTTTTGGAGAAATAAGATTTTGCGGCAAAATTGGCTCGAAAAGTGGTTTTTGCGCTTTTGGGAGAAAACTACTAAAGGCATCCCTCATTTGGATAAGGGGCACCTCCCTGCTAAGGGGCACCTCACTGCTAAAGGGAGTCCAGCGCTGGATAGGGGCCACCCTCATCTTTATCGTTCAAAATGGAAAATTGGCGGGAAAAATGGATACTCGTCTGCGAACTTCCCTGGATCGAGTTTGGTGAGATTTTTAACGGGATTGTCTTGATGGATTGGACTGTATTGGCCTGTTAGAGCTAAACAGGCTTGGCAATGGGCTCGGATTAGAGAAAACAAAAGAGTTGTGTCCATGATCTTCTCGGCTCAGGTAAAAGAAAATTGCGAACCTCCCTGGATTGAATTTGTTAGAGTTTTGGGTAGATCCGATTGCTGCTTTGGATTGGTAACGACGTGTCAAGACTAAACAGAGATGTTAATAGCTTCGGGTTCGATTGAAAAGGAAGTATTTTCAAATTTTTGTTAAACAGGGAAGGGATATTCCTGTGAACTGTTGGATATATATATGGCAGGTACGGAAACAAAATAAAGGCAGGATTATTCTCTGAGATATGATTCATTAAAACATAGATGTTTGAGTTGGAAAAAGGGAATAGAAGACGCGTGCAGAGAAGATTATGGAGAAAGTTCTGTAACTTGGCAGCAAAGGAAAAGTGAAGATTTTCTCGTAATTTTTGGGGATTGAAGTGTATATATATGGTCTGGGGAAGTCATAAGATGATAATCGGGAGTTTGGGGACCGAACGGAGGGTTTGGAGGAGCTGCAGAGGTACGCTGCTGCTGCTGGTGAAGAAGGAGAACTCAAGAACATATACCTGCCAGAGACAGTCGCGAAATAAACGATAATACATAAGTCAGTCGTTGCAGTAGTCTTATTATCTCTACGACCTTTGTAATGCAGTTTCTAACGCTTATAAGCGTTGCAATTGAGCTGTTTTCTTCTTTTTCATATATTTTCATCCTTTAAACACCTTTTGAGTTATGAAAAATCCTTTGGGTATATTTTCACCATGAGAAGCTAAACCCCAACACTGGGATGACGGGGGAAGCCATGTTTCACAATTGATTGGTAACTATAGTTGATTCTTTATGACTTTTGCACTTGTTTTAATCGATTTATGATTTTTGTTAATTGATTGTGATTTTGTTTGATGATGTATGCTTGGTATAAGTACTTTTGATGCGTCATGCTTGTGATTTACAGTCAATCTTCTAAGAATCTACTTTTGGCAAAGATATAGAGTCTATCAAAGAGCTAGAATTGTTATGAATCATTGTATGAACCAATTAATTATAAAGTTTGGTAGAATCCTAAGTCCCAGTCTTTCTCGATATTTGTGATAACTTTGTGAATATATTTTATTTATTTTTAGTGTTTTCTTTTATTAAGTCTTAAATCGAGTCTACACAAGTCCGAGAGAAATGAACTTTATTTACCACTATCACAACTACATCAATTTTTGGCGCCGCTGACGCGGACTTGTATTTAGGTTTAGGTTTTAGGTTTTGTATATTTATTTTATTATTTTATATATTTTTTATTCTTTTTTACGTCATTGGTATTTTTGTTTTTGTTGTGCATGATTGACTCGAAGCTAAAAGAGGAAAGTCGAACTTGCCAAAAAAGGAGAAAACCGGAGATATTATTTTTGTTAGTTTTTCTCTATTTCTTTTGGACTTGTATATATTGTTTGTTTATTTTTAGTATTTTATTTATTAAAAAAAAACACGTGCACACACCAATTGCATCGTCAGACTACCGAATTTAGGAAAACTCGTGGATTAGTAAGCTGAACGTGCCTTAGGCCTTATGGGAGTTACCAGCTAAAAGTCCACAAACCTCAGCCTCGTACCTTTGGGTATATATTGTTGTAGGTAACCCGAGCTTACCCATTTTATTCAACCCTGCATTTGCACGTACACAAAAGTATGTCGAACTGGTATTACAATTACAATAGCCAATACAATGATTATCCGACTGATCAAAATGGACATTATTCTTTTTATGACCATAGTGTGAATAGTGATTGGGAACATCAACCTTTTCAAGGTTATGGCTCATACCATGATGAGCCCAATTACTATCCACACACACACCAGTCATACGAGCAAAATTCTTATATTTCTCCTTTAGAAGAGTCCCTCGGGAAATTAGAGGAGTCGACACGTAAGATAGCTGAGATGAATAACTTAGTTTATGACGAAAAAAAACTTTCTATAGAGGAATCCCTCAAGCTGATAGCTGAGACGAACGAAAGAATTGCTCGAAATAAACTTAATTTCCAATACAGTGTTTCCAATAATACCCTTGAAAATGTGGATAGTTATTTGCATAATCAAGATGACGAGGATAAAATTGGTAACACTACTTGTTTAGATGAGGTTCAACCATTTTCATGTTATTATAATGATGATTATGATGAGGATAGTGTTGATGAAGAATTTGAAATAAGTAGGCATAGTGATCAGGAATTTGTTACTCTTATTGAGCTTAATAATAAAAATGTTTCTAGTTCAAATCCAAATAATTTTAATAATTATTCATCTATTCAGAAGGACGAGGATTTGACTAGAGATACCCCTATTTTGACGATGTAGTATTTCCTTTTGATTACGAAGCTAATAATGGTTTAGAGAAACGAGTTTCTTCTGAGAATATTGTTTTAGAGTCTAGCGATTTAGAAACATTAGTTTTAGACAAAGAAAACGAACTCTTAGAGATGAGTGAGGATGAACCTGACTTAGAATCAATTGACCATTTTCAGGAATCTGATGACCTTGAAATTAGGGAAGTTGTGACCAGTCTTTCTCGAGACACTGAAAAATCTAAGTTTGGGGGTGATTATTATTTTTCATGTGCTTTAACTCTTAAAAAGGTCCCTCACTTGGGACTTGACATATGTGCCTCAACCATTTTACAAGATTATCTTCATACACATTTTCCCGAACCTAGTGATGTCCATAAGGAAGTTCAGTTGTTAGAAACCCATCCTCTGGTTGATGTGGTTTGCCCAGGCTATGATACCCGGATTGATTTTGTTTTCCCACCAAATATTTTTCTTCCAAGAGTGGGAACGTATAAGTTTCAGATGTGTCAATTATTTAGTTTTAAGACTAAACCTAAGTACTTTAGGAGATTAAAATCGACACATTTTCCTAAGATTGACCACCACTTTCATCATGGTCAATTATGTGAGTCAGAACTGGTTGACTTTAAGGATCCGCAGTTATGTAGGTTATTATTATGTGCTTCTAAGTTTTTACTTGAGTTTTTCCAGACTCTAATACCTGAATCGGATCTTAGCTATGAGGAAATGCAACCCATGAAAATATTTTATTTGGACCCAGTTATAGAACCTGAACCTGAACCACAACTAGATGTAGTTGTCTTAAATAGGAAACTAGACAAGGGTGTGATTTATTTGTTTATTTTCTTGGCAGGTTGCAGATTCCTTTTACTTGTGATAGCTTTATTTGGTTTTGATGACCCACAGATATTTCGGCTATTGCTTTATGATTTTATAAGGTGACTAATCATTTCTTAGTCTGGCTGAAGACTTCAAATTTAGCACTTCTTGGGAGGTAACCCATGCTCATGCAACACGGTAATATCTTTCCTTATCTCTTTTGCTTCAAATGGTAACAGTTTCTCCTTGTTCATGCTTTTAATTTTATCTTTAGAACATTGAGGACAATGTTAGATTTAAGTTTGGCGGTATGGGAGAAAATTTTTGTTGCAATAAATAAACTCCAGAGCTTAGAAATTTATGCTTATTAAGGATGGTACTAACCAATCTAAGTGGATGGAAGCATCTTGGTTGTTGGAGTTGAGGAACCAATCTGATTAGATGGAAACATCTAAAGAGTCTATTCATAAAAGCACAGAGCTCAGGTGTTAGAAAAAAACATGGTAGTTTCGCCATATCTCGTTGAATCCTTTTCACTTCTGTTTTTATTTTGTTTTCTTTAAAATATATTTCTCTAAGTGATTAGGTGGGGCTCACGATTCAAGTTGTTACCACTGCTAGGGTAAAATTGAGTGATTGAGATAACCAAAAAAAGAAAAAAAAAAATAATATATATATATATATATATATATATATATATTATGAAAAAAAAAAAGAAAAAAAAAGAAATTGAGACCAGACCACTGGACCAACCTAATAAATTCAATAAAGTCGACCAACGGTACCCTTGTATATGCCACTGAGTTGACCTAGAGTTAGGATTATCGACCTTGGTTCCCTTGTATATGCCGGTGTGTTGATATTAGTCCATCAAGATATCCGTCCATTAGGATAGGTTTGTTTTGGCAGTGGCCTTCAGACAGATATGGGAACACCGTTCACCTTAGTCAACATCAAAACCATCTACGTTTTTCTCTACATCCATCTTCTTAATCTATCCATGTGATTGGTTGACTCCGGTTATGATGTCCAGAAACTATTTGAGTAGAGCTCTGTCACTTATATATGAATTTTAGTATGCTTGAGTGCAAACTCGTGTACAACAATTGGAATTTCGCATCAGGGTACTTCCTCTTGTAGTCAATAAGTATGCCAACCAAGGAGATTCTTTAGTGCCTTCCAAGGTTTTGCGTAGATAGTTAGGGTCTGGAGTGTAAAGGTTTTGTGGGTATACCTCTTGTAAACCCTCCCGAGACTATAACTCGGACACTAGGGCCACCTAGGGGTTTAAAGGCTTGTTGCATGCGCTAAATGCAACCGACGATGCCTGCGACAGTGAGTTAGGATTTTGTTTTTCTAGATTTGATTTGCTCGGGACTAGCAAATAATAAGTTTGGGGGTATTTGATAGACGCATTTATGTGTCTATTTTGATCTCGATTTTCTATATTGTTAGTACCCATTTTTGTATTTATTTTGGCATTTTATGTTTTTGTAGGTGTTTTTGGAGAAATAAGATTTTGCGGCGAAATTGGCTCGAAAAGTGGTTTTTGCGCTTTTGGGAGAAAACTACTAAAGGCACCCCTCATTTGGATAAGGGGCACATCACTGCTAAAGGGAGTCCAGTGATGGATAGGGGCCACCCTCATCTTTATCGTTCAAAATGGAAAATTGGCGGGAAAAATGGATGCTCGTATGCGAACTTCCCTAGATCGAGTTTGGTGAGATTTTTAACGGGATTCTCTTGTTGGATTGGACTGTATTGGCCTGTTAGAGCTAAACAGGCTTGGTAATAGGCTCGGATTAGAGAAACAAAAGAGTTGTGTCCATGATCTTCTCGGCTCAGGTAAAAGAAAATTGCGAACCTCCATGGATTGAATTTGTTAGAGTTTTAGGAAGATCCGATTGCTGCTTTGGATTGGTAACGACGTGACTAAACAGAGATGGTAATAGCTTTGGGTTTGATTAAAAAGGAAATATTTTCGAGTTTTTGTTAAACAGGGAAGGGATATTCCCGTGAACTGTTGGATATATATATGGCAGGTACGGAAACAAAATAAAGGCAGGATTATTCTCTGAGATATGATTCATTAAAACAGAGATGTTTGAGTTGGAAAAAGGGAATAAAAGACGTGTGCAGAGAAGATTATGGAGAAAGTTCCGTAACTTGGCAGCAAAGGAAAAGTAAAGATTTTCTCGGAATTTTTGGGGATTGAAGTGTATATATATATATGGTCCGGGGAAGTCATAAGATGATAATAGGGAGTTTGGGGACCGAACGGAGGGTTTGGAGGAGCTGCAGAGCGAGAAAGAAGGAGTTGCAGAGGTATGATGTTGCTGCTGGTGAAGAAGAAGAACTCATGAACATATACCTGCCAGAGTTAGTCGCGAAATAAACGATAATACATAAGTCAGTCGTTGCAGCAGTCTTATTATCTCTGTAGCCTTTGTAACATACATTATCTAACGCTTATAAGCGTTGCAATTGAGCTGCTTTCTTCTTTTTCATATATTTTCATCCTTTAAACACCTTTTGAGTTATGAAAAAATCCTTTGGGTATATTTTCACCATGAGAAGCTAAACCCCAACACTGGGATGACGGAGGAAGCCATGTTTCACAATTGATTGGTAACTATAGTTGATTCTTTATGACTTTTGCACTTGTTTTAATCGATTTATGATTTTTGTTAATTGATTGTGATTTTGTTTGATGATGTATGCTTGGTCTAAGTACTTTTGATGCGTCATGCTTGTGATTTACAACCAATCTTCTAAGAATCTACTTTTGGCAAAGATATAGAGTCTATCAAAGAGCTAGAATTGTTATGAATCATTGTATGAACCAATTAATTATAAAGTTTGGTGGAATCCTAAGTCCCAGTCTTTCTCGAAATTTGTGACAACCTTGTGAATATGTTTTATTTATTTTTAGTGTTTTCTTTTATTAAGTCTTAAATCGAGTCTACACGAGTCCGAGAGAAACAAACTTTATTTACCACTATCACTACTACATCACAAACGAACTTTTCTATCTTTCCTATCGGAGATATAAAATCTCGAGTCAATTATTCCAATTGTAATCAACACGGTAGAAACATCAAGATCATATCACGTAACTATAAAGATAATAGTTGGGTCTGGCTTCACAATCCCAATGAAGTCTTTAAGTCGTTAACCTACAGGGTCTCGAGAAAAAACCTAAGGTTAAAGGATAATCGACTCTAGTTATGAAACTAGTAACACACAAGATGTGTGGGGATTCGGTTTCCCAGTTGCTAGAGTTCTTCAAATCAGGGTTTGCAATCTAAGTTACCTTGGTAACAAAGCATTTAATATTCACCGTTAGATGAAAAACCTAATTCTCCCAAATATCTTCTTTTGCTAGTCGATTAATATTATTGTGAGGTGATTGATAATTCTAGGTTGTTCTTTGGGAGTATAAGTCCGGGTTATCGATTGGTTTCTGTTCACCTTGATTTATCAAAAGAAGGAACAAAAACTCTTGGGTATTTCTGTGGGAGACAGATTTATTCAAACCTATAGACTTTTCTGTGTGAGACAGATTTGTCTATCAAGTCTTTGACTTTGGGTCATAGCAACTCTTGGTTGTGGGTGAGATCAACTAAGGGAATCAAGTGCGTAGTATCCTGCTGGGATCAGAGACGTAAGGAGCGCAACTGTACCTTGAATCAATGTGATATTGATTAGGGTTCAACTACAGTCCAGTCCGAAGTTAATTGGTAGTAGGCTAGTGTCTGTAGCAGCTTAATACAATGTGGTATTCAATCGGGACTAGGTCCCGGGGTTTTTCTGCATTTGCGGTTTCCTCGTTAACAAAATTCTGGTGTCTGTGTTATTTCTTTTCCGCATTATATTTTGTTATATAATTGAAATATCACAGGTTGTGCGTTAAAATCAACCAATTAGAATATCCAACCTTTGGTTGTTGATTTACATTGATTGGCACTTGAACATTGGTCTTTGGTACCGTTCAAGTTGTTTCACATAATAATCAGGCTCGCGGATTTCTATCTGTTTGATTTGCTAATTACAGTGTGTAACAGAGATATTAAACTCTTTGATATACTTTACTCTATATTGAGTCTGACTGTCTAGTTGATTCTCTTGAAAGTGTATTGGAGTAAGTCCTCTCGGATATATCATTGGTGGTTGCTTCGTGCATATGGAAGGAGGGATATGAATATCTTTTCCAACATACAAAACCTAGGAACAAATTAAGAATGGAAAGCGTTGAAAAGATCTCGGGAAGCTATATGATGGAAAATGTACCAAAGACCTTGGAATGTTGAAATGGTTGCTTCACGAGTTTGTTCTTACCATCGCTTCCATGGGCATCAAACAAATAAATATAAAGAAGGAGGGATATCAAGGAAGCTAAATCACTTTCTATCATTTTTCAAGGAAAGGAAAAGGAAACATACAAAACCAAAAATTTGAATCCATCTTATTTTTTATCTTTTCTTGATTGTTGGGTGTGACTCCATTAAATGTTGTTAGACCCGTTTGCGAGAGCCCCACAAAGAGAAGCTAGCGTTTTCAAATTCAATCTTCACGAGAAGGAAAAGTATTTGACATATTATTTTTGCATGTTCCTTTTCTAGAGTTGTACGAATAAAGGTTCTTATATGAATAGTGTTTTTCAAAGTCAATGTGACAATGTAACTGTTATTTCTAGAGAATGTGTGCATTAGGAGAAGCATTTGCTACAAAATGGAAGTTGGATGAATATATCATTGGTGGTTGTACCGAGAGAATTTTAGGGCCAAGATTTCATAAAACGAGGCATCCGGGATTGTACAAGGGCATATGGAAGGAGGGATATGAATATCTTTTCCAACATACAAAACCAGATCCACTATCTTTTTCAATATCTTTTCAAATATCTTTTTCAAAGTCAAAGTCAAAGTGTAGTTGAGATCTAGACTCCACGGCGTTCATCATGCAAAGACGAAGAACTACTCAAGGAACTGGTGGAACTTCATCGACAAAAAGGTATGTGGAGACTTGAACTTATCTATCACTCAAAAGTCTATTTACTCTATCTCCTATCTTGAGACAAAAGTCGTATTGCTATATAGACTTCGATTATACACATTTGCTATTTCGATCCGAGTTTATCTCGCTTATCTATTTTTCGAAATATGTGTTGGTAAGCTTTCGATTTGGCCAAGTTCATCTTTACTAGTGACGAAAGTCATGATGATTATTTCAATAAATTGAAAATCGCTTTGATGAAAAATAGTTTGTGAATAACAACTATATAACATCCTCTAAGAATGTTTCAATGATTGAAATGAGAGTTTAGAATATATAACCATGAATGGACATAAACATTGTATGTGAATTCATACTTGTGTAAGTCCAAAATCCTTGAACCAACGTATGCGTACTTTGCTGCTCAGGATAACCGGAGCTAAGTTCGCGTGCACTGTACACGCGCATCTTGTAAGTTCACATCCCGTGAATTTCTGCTGGAGTTTGTGAACTAAAAACAAGCTCAGTCCGGGTACTTAAGTATCGTACCGGTATGCGTACTTAAGTGGGTTATTTTCTAAAAACAGTTTAATTCGTGAACTAAGACATTTATAAATTAAGGAATGCAAGCTTTGCAAACCGTGGCTATAATGTTCATGAATCGATTCGAGTGAATCAAAACTGTTTTTGCTTTGATTGTGTCTTGTATACTTCTATGAGATCTAAGCAATTGAACAACTCTCTAACTAGTTCTTTTGAGTCATTTGAACTAGTTATGATGAAGATGAATAAGGTTGATATGAAAGTGCTCATATGGATAACCCTTGGTTAACTACTGTTGAACCAACTACTTGTACACATTTAGGTACGGTTACTCAAACCTAAATGAAGTTAAATTTCATGTGTGTATAACAAGCTAAGTTCGATCTAACGGTTGAAAGATATTAGCTTGAATCTAATCAGGTTTTCATCTAACGGTGAATATTGAATGCTTCGTTACCAAGGTAACTTAGATTGCAAACCATGGTTTGGAGACTATATAAAGGAGAACTCTAGCAACTGGGAAACCTAATCCCCATACCTCCTGTGTGATACTAGTTGTGTAAGCTAGAGTCGATTCTCCTTTAACCTTAGGTTTCTATCGAGACCATGTAGGTTAACGACTTAAAGACTTCATTGGGATTGTGAAGCTAGACCCAACTATTTTCTATGTAGTTGCGTGATCTGATCTTGCTGTTTCTATCTTGATTGAGTACAATCGTAAGATTGGCTTGAGATTAATTTCTCCGATAGGCAAGATAGAAAAGTAGTCACAAACATCTTCGTCTCATCGTTTGTGATTCCACAATATCTTGTTTCGCTAGTCGATTAAGATTATTGTGAGGTGATTGATATTTCTAGGTTGTTCTTCGGGAATATAAGTCCGGTATATCAATTGGTTCCTGTTCACCTTGATTTATCAAAAGACGAAACAAAACTCGTAGGTATTTCTGTGGGAGACAGATTTATCTATTCATGTAGACTTTTCTGTGTGATACAGATTTGTTTATTAAAGTCTTCGACTTTAGGTCGTAGCAACTCTTAGTTGTGGATGAGATCAGCTAAGGGAATCAAGTACGCAGTATCCTGCTGGGATCAGAGACGTAAGGAGCACAACTGTACCTTGGATCAATGTGAGATTGATTGGGGTTCAACTACAGTCCAGACCGAAGTTAGTTTGTAGCAGGCTAGTGTATGTAGCGTCTTAATACAATGTGTGTTCAATCTCCCGGGGTTTTTTTGCATTTGTGGTTTCCTCGTTAACAAAAATTCTGGTGTCTGTGTTATTTCTTTTCCGCATTATATTTTGTTATATAGTTAAAATATCACAGGTTGTGCGTTGAATTGATCAATTGGTAAATCCAACCTTTGGTTATTGATTGAAATTGATTGATCCTTGAACATTGGTCCTTGGTACCGTTCAAGTTAATTTCTCTTGTATTCAATCAGGCTCACATATTTCTATTTGTTTGAGTAAGGATTGAATCAAGAAATTGAGATATAACTCTTTAATATATTTTTTTATTAAGATTGAGTATGATTGTCTAGTAGATTCTCTTAAAAGTATATTGGAGTTAGTCCATACAGATTGCTAAGAGAAATATTGGGTGAGGTTGTTGTACCCCCACTTTTTCAATTGGTGTCAGAGCAGGCAAACACGTTTAAAGACCTCATAAGTCTATGTTTATAGTGATCTGACTCTATGGACAGAAATTCTATCTCCATAAACGTACCGCCAGTCTTCGATGGCTCAAACTACTTGTGGTGGAAAATTGATATGCGTGCTTTTCTTCAAGCTCGTGATTTTCAAACATGGGTACGTGATGTTAATGGCTATACTCTTCCGGTTGATACAGAAGGCGATGTGTCTAGACCTAAAGGATATTGGTAGATATAGTCCAGAAGAAATCCTTGTTGCAAAGAAAAATTCTAATGCTTAAATGCTATCATACATGCCATTACCCCAGATCTTCAGCATCATGTGACTACGTGCACAAAGTCTAAAGATGCCTGGGATATCTTAGAAACCGTATTTGAAGGGAATACCTGTGAAAAAGAAGCTAGGCTTCAAAACCTAAATTCTGATTGGGAAAACCTTCGTATGGTAGATGAGGAATCATTTGATGAGTTTAATCACAAAGTGTCTGAAATTGTTAATATATCTTTTGCATTGGGCAAGACTATTCCTGAAAAGGACATTGTGATGAAGATTCTCAGATCTCTGCCATCCAGATACGATTCTAAGAAGCATGCCATCGTTGAAGGAAATAATCTCGCAACGCTTTCCAGAAATACTCTTGTTGGGAAATTAAAGATCTTTGATCATGAGCATGCATCCAAATCTAGAAAGGATGTTGCATTCAAAGCACAAAAGAACTCTAAATTACTTGATAAAAGTAAAAGTGTTTGCATCTCTGAAGATGATCTTTCTGAGGATGATTCATCAGATGAATATCTTGACAAGTTAGTCTCACTGATCACAAGACAGTTTAGGGACCTTCTTTCGAAGACAAGTAAACGGTTCTCCAGAGATAAATCCAGGTCATCAGATAAACCCCATAATCGTGTTCCTCCTAAAAATAGGGATAATGATAAAACTGATGACGAGGATATGCCTCAGTGCTTTAAGTGTAAAGGTTTTGGTCATTTTGCAAATGAGTGTCCAAATCGAAAGAAATACACTGGGAACAAAGGTCTAGCTGCAACTCTTGATGAAATGTCTGACAACTATGATTCTAATGAAGACAAAAATCAAGTATTGCACTTCTCTGTGAAAATATTGATTTTGATAACTGTAGCAATACATACATCAATCTTGGTATTCTTTCAGAAGAGAACTCAACCAATCTGGAAGAAAAAATTGACCTTTCCGTTGGAAACTCCCCGTCTAATGTTTCAGGTTCCACTATGTGTCTAGCAGCTTGCACATCTCAGGCGCCTGAATTATATTCCAGGTTGACATGCTCGTATTGTTCACTCAAAGGTCATGAGCTATCAAAGTGTTTCAAGTACAAAGACAAATTGAGACATGTCAACAAACTTCAACGAAAAGCAAATTGATTAGCAAACAAGCTTAAACTTGTTCAAAAGACCGCTGAGGTATGTAAGATTTTATCTTCGTCAAAGAAGTTAGTTTCCAAGGATAAGACAAGACCATTAGAAAGAAGTTTATGGTCTAAAACCTATGAGAAACAGAGTTCTATGAATTCCGATCGAAAAGGATATGGTGGATAAATAATTGTTCACCCCAGCACAAATTAAATTGTGTTGGTTTGTGCCTCTTGTCTCATGTTCCTGATCAAAAGAGATAAGATTTTGCATACCTCAGGCTCTGAAGAAAAAAATAATCTTAGTTTGTTTTTTTCTTTTTTATGTTTTGCTCTGAGAGCATTGTAAGGTTTGGAATTCGTGCCACTTTTCATATCTAATTGATATTGGAAAAGTATTCTATGATTCTTAATAAAAGAGGGTTAAAATACACAATTCTGCCTTTTATAGAGTTGAGAGTTGTGTGTACACGAAACTGTGTGTTTAAAGGTTTCGTAAACCTACATACCTTTTTCCTTCCCTGAAACTCTTTTTAACCAAAGACTGCTTGTTGAGCTTATTTTGTGATTTCCTCTCACAAACCCGTACGCATATGGATACTCCAAGCATCATGTCTTCTGATGGAAAAGATGTTAATATGATTGTTAAGCCATCAATCATGAAGGAAAAATAAAAATCTCCGATACCTCCAACCTTGAAAAGAAAAAGAAGGAATGTGAGGAAGCCAAGAGTTGTTCCTTCCAATTATCAGAAGTTTTCTGATGTTCTTGAAGAGTTGAAGGAAACAAGAAAGGAGATTCAACAAATAAAGGCTTTTGTTATGAGAACTCTTGAAATTCATAAGGCTCTGGTTCGACATCATCATCCTAGAAGGTTTGTTGGAATTGACTCTTTTCTTCACGAACCATATGTTCCCATGGCTGTTGACGACAAGGAGTTCGGGGACGATAAAGAATTTTTCAGAGGTCTCAATGTCTAGGAATAGTCATTATTATGACTATTCCTAGGGTTTTATTTTTATGAGAATTTTATTTTTATGATTTTAAGAAGAATAACTAGGGTTTTGAATAGTCATTATTGTGATTACACATAGCAATGTCCAACGATTTTCATCTTCAATGTTTTTAGATTTATTTGTTTAAATTCTAAAAGTTTATTTGGGAGATGATTTTGCAGTATTAATCTTTATGATTTCATATATTGCAACTTGTTATGGGATATGTGTGTTTGCGTCCGTGAACTATGAGTGTCCCATACGTGGTCAAAAGCTAAGTCTTTCATATGTCGATATGCATGTATTGATAAAAGAAAGGATGAGCTTTTGTTTACAAAGATTAATTCTATTATGTCATTGTGCAAATGGTGATAAAGAATAGACTGAATCTTTGCCTATTCCGCAGTATTGATCTTCCCTGATCCATAATTTTTTATATAAATATTGTGCGGCTCCATAAGTTCTCTTATGTGAGCATTTCCGATTGAATTAATCATGGGTTCTCTTGTGGTTAATTTAATTGAGATTTTTGGATACAAATTCATATTCTTATGTGATTTGTTGTTGTCCAAAGAAATCCTTCTTTTCTTGTGAAAGTAAGGTCGCTCTTGTTGTTCTTTTGGGAATGACATTTTATGGGAGAGAGTTCTTAATTGAACTTGTGCTTAATTGCCAAATCTTTGTGGGGAGTGCGGCTGTGGAATATTATAGGTGTTATCTTGTATCTTTGTAAACTCCTTGATGAATGCATTTAGTTTCGACTATATGATTGCATCTAAAAAGTTGATATGTACTTTCTTTTGGTCATGAAGTGTCTCTATGTAAATTTCATTAGGATCCCACTAGTTTTCGTACCTTTGCCAATTCTATTGACAAAAAGGGGGAGAATTAATGTGTAGTTCACACTACAAATACATATGGTTTCCGGATCATTATGTAAGGGGGAGTGGTTTTCATGTGAGATGAAGTATTGACTAAGGGGGAGTGATACATATCACCATAGTATTGTTGTCGAAGTTGTGATACAATTGAACTTTGATGATGTGTAATAATACTATGATACTGTATAACAATGATTGAGAGCTGTTCTTTTCTCATTGTTATGGTTACGGATCTTCAACAACGATGATGATGCATTGAATATCTTTGGAATCATTGGAGTACTTGGAAGTGACGAAGATTTGGAGTAATGTTGAAGAACCAAGGAGATCAAACATGTGGAAAAGAAGCTGCAAAGTTTATTTATTTTGTATTCCATATGTATTTTTAGTTTCGACACTAAAATTTACAAAGGGGGAGATTGTTAGATCACTACTCGGTCGAACTCGCAAGCGTTGCTATCTCAAGCTTGTTTGTCAAGTTTAGTTACCAAAACTATAAGTCTTGATTTCTACTCTACTTATAGCTAAGTCTCGGACTAGGATAGAAAGTGTAGTTGAGCTCTAGACTCCACGGCGTTCTTCATGCAAAGACGAAGAACTACTCAAGGAACTGGTGGAACTTCATTGACAAAAAGGTATGTGGAGACTTGAACTTATCTATCACTCAAAAGTCTATCTACTCTATCTCCTATCTTGAGACAAAATTCGTATTGCTATATAGACTTCGATTATACACATTTGCTATTTTGAGCCGAGTTTATCTCGCTTATCTATTTCTCGAAATATGTGTTGGTAAGCTTTCGATTTGGCCAAGTTCATCTTTACTAGTGACGAATGTCATGATGATTATTTCAATAAATTGAAAATCGCTTTGATGAAAAATAGTTTGTGAATAACAACTATATAACATACTCTAAGAATGTTTCAATGATTGAAATGAGAGTTTAGAATATATAACCATGAATGGATATAAACATTGTATGTGAATTCATACTTGTGTAAGTCCAAAATCCTTGAACCAAAGTATACGTACTTTGCTGCTCAGGATAACCGGAGTTAAGTCCGCGTACTATCGGAAGTTCACATCCCGTGAATTTCTGCTGGAGTTTGTGAACTAAAAACAAGCTCAGTCCGGGTGCTTATGTATGCGTGCAGGTATGCGTACTTAAGTGGGTTATTTTCTAAAAACAATTTAATTCGTGAACTAAGACATTTATAAGTTAAGGAATACAATCTTTGCAAATCGTGGCTATAATGTTCATGAATCGATTCGAGTGAATCAAAACTGTTTTTGCTTCGATTGTGTCCTGTATACTTCTATGAGATCTAAGCAGTTGAACAACTCTCTAACTAGTTCTTTTGAGTCATTTGAATAAGTTATGATGAAGATGAATAAGGTTGATATGAAAGTGCTCATATGGCTAACCATTGGTTAACTACTGTTGAACCAACGACTTGTACACGTTTAGGTACGGTTACTCAAACCTAAATGAAGTTACATTTCATGTGTGTATAACAAGCTAAGTTCGATCTAACGGTTGAAAGATATTAGCTTGAATCTAATCAGATTTTCATCTAACGGTGAATATTGAATGCTTTGTTACCAAGGTAACTTAGATTCCAAACCCTGATTTAGAGACTATATAAAGGAGAACTCTAGAAACTGGGAAACCTAATCTCCATACCTCCTGTGTGATACTAGTTGTGTAAGCTAGAGTCGATACTCCTTTAACCTTAGGTTTCTATCGAGACCATGTAGGTTAACGACTTAAAGACTTCATTAGGATTGTGAAGCCAGATCCAACTATTTTCTCTGTAGTTGTGTGATCTGATCTTGCTGTTTCTATCGTGATTGAGTACAATCGTAAGATTGGCTTGAGATTAATTTCTCCGATAGGCAAGATAGAAAAGTAGTCACAAACATCTTCTTCTCATCGTTTGTGATTCCAAAATATCTTATTTTGCTAGTCGATTAAGATTATTGTGAGGTGATTGATATTTCTAGGATGATCTTCGGGAATATAAGTCCGGTATATCAATTGGTTCCTGTTCACCTTGATTTATCAAAAGACGGAACAAAACTCGTAGGTATTTCTGTGGGAGACAGATTTATCTATTCATGTAGACTTTTCTGTTTGATACATATTTGTTTATTAAAGTCTTCGACTTTGGGTCGTAGCAACTCTTATTTGTGGGTGAGATCAGATAAGGGAATCAAGTACGTAGTATCCTGCAGGGATCAGAGACGTAAGGAGCGCAACTGTACCTTGGATCAGTGTGAGATTGATTAGGGTTCAACTACAGTCCAGACCGAAGTTAGTTTGTAGTAGGCTAGTGTCTGTAGCGGCTTAATACAGTGTGTGTTCAATCTGGACTAGGTACCAGGGTTTTTCTGCATTTGCGGTTTCCTCGTTAACAAAACTTCTGGTGTCTGTGTTATTTCTTTTCCGCGTTATATTTTGTTATATAATTGAAATATCACAGGTTGTGCGTTGAATCGATCAATTGGTAAATCCAACCTTTGGTTGTTGATTGAAATTGATTGATCCTTGAACATTAGTCTTTGGTACCGTTCAAGTCAATTTCTCTTATATTCAACCAGGCTCACAGATTTCTATTTCTTTGAGTAAGGATTGAATCAAGAAATTAAGATATAACTCTTTGATATACTTTTTATTAAGATTGATTCTAACTGTCTAGTTGATTCTCTTAAAAGTATATTGGAGTTAGTCCATACAGATTGTTAAGCGAAATATTGGGTGAGGTTGTTGTACCCCCACTTTTTCAAAAGGCTTACTAAAATCCCGAATCATAGCAAGTAGAATCTCTAACTGTAGTTATCTAAAAATGGTGAGATGGTAGAAGAGGTACTTTAGGATTTCTGAGTGTGAGTTTCAGGAGGTTGAACAGGAACAGTCTTCGCCTAAACCACGCATAGTAGCCGTTCAAAGGCTGCTTTAGTCACAGGAGGAGGTAAGGATGGTCTTAGGGATGGAAGCTGAAGAGAGAGAGAGAGTCATAGTATTCTAGGTTTATAGAATAATTTCTCTGAGTTGTTGAGAGAAAGTTGTGGTTAGCTTGGAGAAATAAATGACCTTATTTATATCTGAATTTTCTGATCTCTAGTCGGTGAAAATAGGTTTTGTGTGCCGTGCAAAGCAGTCTACCCGTATTTTCAGGAATAACTAAGGATATGTGAAATCGTCCCTATCTTTGATTCCTTTGACCGAATTTACTCTTTTTCATATGATTAGGAAATATCCGGTTATTTCTCATACGTGTCGTAGACCACCAGATCAAAAACCTAATTGATATCCCCTAAATTGGTTATGACTGAAGTAGCCTCTGTGACGACGTGTTTGACAGGGTCGGATATTTTTGTAGTTGACATGAGTCAAGATAGAAGAATATTCCCTGAATTACGAGTATGACTAGGATGAGTCATGTGTTGGGCAAATAATGCCTTGAAAATCGTGTGTATAACACAAAAACAACTGATGCTGAGCTCTTTATTTGAGTGGCCGGCCACATATGACTTGTGAAAGTCAAATACTTATTTGTTGGTCCCTCGGATGGGTGTGTGGAACTCCAAGGATCATATTCATGTTTTTTTGGATAAACATGCACGATTCAGACTCAATTTGTTAGCCGTGAGCGTGTTTGAGAAGCTAAAAAATAGGCTTATGCCTTAGGTGAGGCTTATGCCTAAGTCTTGTGACTGTAAAAGACCCTAATACGAGCTTGTATTGCTCATATCTGGTGGGGTAGATTGGGGCTTTGATCTATAGAGTTTGAGTCTCTTTCAGTTCGGTGGACTGATAGCGAGGCTAATAATCTCTTTTGTCCTTATGGGACTGTCTCAATGAGACCTATGAAATATTTATATTTGTCCGGCGTATCTCACGTGGATACGTAGGAGTCAATCGTGACTTTGTCCATATTATGGGGTAGACAAGGCCAGTGTATCTCAAGAGGATGTTATATGAGTCTGTCATAAGGCCCAATGGAAGAATGGTCAATGTATCTCGCAGGGATGTTCTGGGAACCACTCATGAGGCCCATGTAAGACGAGTAATGGCCTATAATAGACATCACCAGTTGTGTCTCGCGGGGATGTACTCGGAATCAGAGTCTGGTCTCAGATTGGGGCGAATGTCGTACTTAAGAGATATTAAGTATGTGCTCATGCTCATGAGTCAGCTGTAGAGGTTTGATGAATCTTTAGAGCCTACATGACCAGCGTGTCTCACGGGGACGTATGCCATCATGACCAGCGTGTATCGCGGGGACGTATGCTAGAACTCATGGCTATAAGAGCCTTGTAGATCAAGGGGTAAGTCACTCTAGTGAGAGTTGATTTTGATCAATACGGACTAAATTACATCTTTCTGAAATGAGGGATGAAGCTAAGGCTGTGCTTTTCTTTTGGTTACCAGGACTAAGGTTAGGGTCGAACTCGTGTTTCAACAATCAGTGCTGAAATCAAGGCTGAACTTCGTTCTTTTCGCGGTGAGGGATGAAGTCAGGGATAAACTTGTCTTTTAACAACGAGGGCTGAAATTAAGGCTGGACTTGACTTTCGACGAAGAGGGTTGTAGTTAGGGATGAATTTGGTCTTTGATTGCAAGGGCTAAAGGCGAGGCTAAACTTTGTCTTTTGGCGATGAGGGCTGAGGTAGGGGCCGAACTTCGTCTTTTGGTGACGAGAGTCGTATCACATTTTCGAAACATTCATTATGTGTTGAGCCACATCTTTTGAACTCCATTTTTGCAACGGACATTAAGGGATCTTATGAATAATTGTTTGTGCCCCTGATATATAAAATTACCAATTTTCCCTTCGTCTCAAAATTTACCCAAAATGACTATTTTACCCTTCGCTCAAATTTCACCATTTACACTAACATTTCTAGAGCCAGTTAGGCAGTATAAAGACTTGCAGATTACCCACATCATCATTTAAACTGATCTTATGAACATTATGGAATATGTCAACAACTCAGCTTCAACTATATCTTAGGGAAATGAAGATTCTGATTGATGCTTTGAGTATTTTAAAGTTTCTAAAAATGACGACGTGATTTTGTTCCAGAAGTACTAATAAAGTAGTTAACAAGCTTAGTAAAATTAAGGTCCTAGTGTTTTAGAAGTCGGTTATTGTTAGGCAACGCTAGGCGATTTGGACATGGGTTTCTAAGCTATTACCTTCATACTTTGCGCATATTCTATTGAAACGAATTTGCCTTTATAGCTATTTTTGTTCCGTTTGGGTTTTCAGACCTTTACCCATAAAAAAAATAAGTTCATGTTTGAGGCTTTGAAAAGTACAAATTTACCAATCTTTTGCAGAGAAGACCGGTTAAATCCCTACAGCTTAAATTTTCTATCAAAGGATGCCTCTTATGAAGGCGAGGGATTATATATGAATGAACATTATTTCTCCGAAATCTATTGATCTGCTTATCTTAATGGTTTTATCTTATAGGGTAATAAAATGGCGATTGTTGTTTCGGCATGTATTGAGTCCAACTGATGATATTGATTATCTTCACTATTATTACCACTCATCGAATTTTCGTTTGCTCTTAGCTAAAACCTTAGTTATCTACATTATTTTTTGTAGTACTATGGATTTTGTTAACTCGTTTTGAATGCAACAATTTGGATAGTCTGTCTAGCCTAAAAAATATGGGAAGTATAAATTTTAATTAAAAAAAAAAAAAACTAAGCATAAACAAATTAAATACTTATAAGAGACGCATGCTTCTGAAAAGATCCATGAGGCCTTAGCTTTACTCACTCGGCCGTTGAGAAAAGAAAATGGAAAAGGTTCCGGTAAAGAAAGAAGGAACTTTCACTTTTTGTTTCGAACAATTGATAAAGAATTAGAAACAAAAATAAAAAATAAAAACCTACTACTTTTTTACCTGGCTTGATTGGGGTATACCCAGATTAATTGGGGTATACCCAATAAGACAAAATAGGGTCATTTTGAAGTAAAACCAAGCCACCCCTTAACCTTCTATTTTCAAAATGGCAAAATTGCCCTTGTTTAATTAACAATAAAATTTTGATTAGATTAATTAATTAAGTTTAAATTGATTGAATAGATTAAAACTTATGAATTTTAAGTTATGAAATTTTGTTTTTGATTGAACTTTTGTGGGATGATTTTTGATGATTTTTTTTTTTTTTTTTTTTAGAATATCTCTTGCAACGAAAATGAAGCACACAACCGAAATACTTCTAAAAAGGGGATTGCAAATCGTTATATGAAATCATACTCAAAATCAAAGAATAAATCAACACTTTCGATTTATGAAAGTGAAAATGAAAAGATCACGGCAAGGTCTTCATCGTCGACCTCGCCCAGGCCAAAAGTGGTGGATAATCTTAATCGTCGACCTTTGCCGACTTTTGTTTTTTGACATACTGAGGAGATGACATAAAAATTTATCGGCCCAAGGTATTCAAAAAATACCCTAAAAATTTTTTGGCCAAGCAAGGTATTCAAAAAATACCCTTCCTATTTGATGTTGGTAGGCAAGGTCTTCAAAAAATACCCCGCCAATGTTGAAAATTTTTACAGTCGCCACCATGACTGTTATGAAAAGTCGGCAAGATATGCATGTCACGACCTTGCCGGCCGAAGACACAGAAATCATAAATTTCGATTTCTAACCTAATATAACAATCAAATCACATAACACAATGATGGGTTTGAGTTTAAACATCATTTATAGTCTTCTTTTCATTTGGTAGAGTCAACAATTTTTTTGGAAAATCAAACTTGAAGATTTTTATATGGCTTTGGTTGATGGAAGATGAAGATGAAGATGAAGAAGAAGAAGAAGAAATGAAGAGAATAAAAACTGATTTAGGGTAATTAAGATTATTAATGTGTAAGGGTAGTTTTGTAACTTACCCATTAGGCCTCCCCCTAAAACCCACAAAAAGTGTCCCTTTAAAATTGGGTATACCCCAATTAGTTTGAGTATACCCCAATCTCGCCAGGCTTTTACAC
>JAJJWW010015544.1:0-193607 GCA_023531295.1 Papaver armeniacum
CAAAGTTGAGTCTGGCGAATTGGGTCCATCTACATAGACAAAGTAAAGGAAATTAATATGGTGCTCAAGTCCTTCGAGTCACGACAAATCCATTATCATTTCAGTAATTTTTATGGCTAAGATGGATACAAACCAAATTTCTTTATGGTTTTAAGGTAATATGGATATGTCATATAGTCCAATCTCCGATCGTAACCCAAAGGCACAAAATTAATTAATCCTCAAGCTTCTTTATGGTTTTAATAAGGGAACTTTATTTGCAAACTAAATTTCTTTATGGTTTAAAAATTGCAGGTAATTTAGTAATAAGGTTGACAAAAAGAAATAAGTGAAAATAGGTCTGACCAAAAAAATAAACTACGGGCTCATTTATCATTTATATACGTATATAAAATTATTGAATTTAAAGCTCTAAATTCGCTTGCACATTTAGTAGCAAACTGCCTATGGATAAAATAGGTTTAGTCAATATTTGTGACATGCATGAGTAATATCAAACTAAAATATAATACTAAGGATAAAGTACATGTCATAATTTTTTACAATTTTGAGGAAGACCAAAAAAAATAGTATAACATACTAGAAAATATGTATAGTAAATTATAACATATGGTGGGGATAACATCATGAATGTATACATATATGATGAATATTTGATAAAAATAAAATACTAGAATATTTATGGTTTAAAAAGAAAAATAATTAACATACATACATATGCATCATGGGTATAATACATTTCTAACAAGTAGAATGATATGATATCCTTGGTAATATCCATACATGTATTTATTTATTTTATTTTCAAAAAAAAAAATGAAAGAGAAAGTACAACATCATGGGGAGTTTGAAACAAAATCACATGGCCCCTTCTTTTCTTTTTTGTATAAGTAAAACAAACCATATTTTTGTGTATCACATGATTTTAATTAATTAAACAAAGATAAAAATGTCACTTTCATGTTAGAGATAAGATGTGATCATAAAGAAACAAATAAGCTATCACTATCAAGTTGAAAATCAACTAGTAAAAATCAAATGGATTAATTTCTTTTAACTTTTGGTGTAACTAAAATAAAGAGTAGAAGCTAATATTATCATGTCATGTGATAGATGGAGACAAATATATCACTTTCAATAAGAGTAAATAGGTACATGATAATAGAAAGAGTGGTTGAGTTATACCTTCTTTTGGAAAAATCCTACTTGTTTTGAGAATGAAATAACAACTTTTTTTGTTTTTGTGTTTGAAGGATTGAAACTCAAACGGTTAGGCAAAGTGCTGATGATAACGTGTTTAGAGTGGTGGACAAAATAAGAGATAAACATAAAGGAGACAAAAGTATGAAAGAGAGGAAGAGAAATCAGGTGTGTTTCTCATTAACATTTACTCTTTAAATACATGGGATGAAGACAAGGTAGGAGTACATGTGTTGAGTAAAAAATAAGAAGTGCTCCATGTGTCTATCAAAGATAAAAGTTTCCCATGCATAGTGACCCATGGGGTGGTCAACTATACCACCAATAACATCCCTACAACAATATAGCTTTTCAATCTTGTTTTTATGAGTTTATAGCAAATAAATACACACACAAAGTGAAGATGGTCGGGATTACGGCATCAATCATACGATGAGTTTTAGATCAAAAATATCCATTATTATCCTTTTCGTATTCATTTTAAAGTAAACTTCATCATTTAAACTACATCAATTTTAAATACAATACTTCTAAGATTATAAATTAATATATATCGGTCTGTGTTTTTGATCATGCTAATAACTTGTGAATTTCTTCACTTGGGAACAGACCACCAACTTGGCCGTCACGATAAAACATCGGACGGTTTAAAACCAAACAGGCGAAGCCCTTGATATAGTCGGTGCTTTCTCTAAATAAACCGTCCCGTTCGGTGCTTTGGTGACAGGTTCATGAAACAGAGCTCAACCTACCCAGATTGTGCAGCCTTAGCTCTAACTAGGCTGCGTGAATTGGACTTAAAGTAAACACATTGACAACATCGATATCTACACCCATCTTTTTCTTTCTAGTTGCACCAGTGCAAGCTGTCCCAAAAGATTAAAGTTCTTTTGGAGTAATAATAAGAAAGATAGAAAGGAAGAGGGAACAACTTTTATTCACGGAGAGGCAAACCAATTACATAAGTATAACACTCTATTTATACAAGTTAAGGGAAAACCCTAGTATTCTAATGGACCACATCCATGGGCCATAGGCCCTATAACACTCCCCTTGTGGGTTCAATAACAAAACTTTATACATAGTGCTTCATATAGTGCTTTGAATGTAGTTCTCAAAATGTTTCTCTCCTTGATGACTTGTGACGAAATCAATTACCTCATTAAAACTTTGACAAGGAAAAACCCGGTGAGACAAAACCTTGGTACCACTTTTCACATGTAATACTTCATATGTTGTCCATTACTTTACATGTAGTTTCATCATGCAATCGATCTTGAGACCGTAGTCTAAGTTAATTGCCTCGTTAAAACTTCGTCGGGAAAAACCGGAGGGACAAAACCGAACTAAAGAAAAGAGTACAATATTAATTAAACTTGAACATAGTTGGATGCGTATATATTTGCCTCATAAAACCTTGACGAGGAAAACCCCGGTAGGATAAAACCTTGCCGAAGGGAAAAGAGTACAACGTGACAGATGCAAATAAAGGTAATTTGTTGCGAGATGATCACTTGCTCCGTTGAAGTTGACTAGTTGCTTCACAACTCTAAGGAGAAAATCCTCATGGGAAAGACAATATCCTTAGGTGGGAAATTACATTCCGTGTTGTATTGTCTCATCAAAAACCTTGTCGAGTAACAAAACCACTATGGGAAAAAGCAACCTCGGTGAAGGAAAATATTTCAACACACCATTAGATGTTCCCCCATGATATCGAGACAATTTTCATTAGGCTAATACGGTCAAAGGAGTTTATCACACTTTACTATGGTGACTTGAATGTTTATAAGACCATGTTGTTGATTACGGAGGTTACGTTGCTTAACAAACTATCGCGTTTCATTTCTTTGATTGAGATATTTTGAGTAATATCAACGTGATCTTTATATCTTCAACGTTTAATATACTTGATGTTTTTAGTGTTATCTCGCTAAAAACCTTGTTTATAACAAAACCCTTTGGGAAAAACTTTTCTCGATCGAGCGAAAAAGAGTACAACATACTTCAATTTGAAGTACAATATGTAAGACATCATATCCTTGGATCCTCCCCCGATGTCCGGCATCTCCCCCGATTACTTCGAGTTGTTCAGGACAGTTCCTTTAGTCATGTACTTTTCGAAGCCGAATATCGGTTTTGACCTAGAAAATAATCTACCATATCTCCCCAGATTAGTTTCATTGGAGAAGAGCTTATTGTTCCTTCATAATCAACAACTTTTGGATTGCACTTTCATTAGCATTCCTTTTTATGTCTTTGCGGGGATAAAACAAATTCATGTCAATGGTTACTTTTAAGTACATGATTACATTCACTATACCATTCCAATGGCGTTGCGTTGGAGTTTGAGATATATCTAGCTAACAAGTTCCCCGAGGATGTAACATTTAATCGAGTACATTATTATGCTAAGTACAATAATACGTCTATTGTACTTAGATATTGAATTTAATCTCCCAACACATCTTCGTCATATTATTTTATACGAAATGATCACTTACTTACATTTGAACCTCGACTAATCATGGGAGTGCCATCGGGATGCATGTCTTTGTTAAATTTCGACAACTTTAGACATGCAAGCTGGTAGGATAATATACTACAAGCTCGGTATTCGGTCGAGCTTTCCCAGGATTTTTCATCTCAAATTCAGTTTCAAATAGATTTTAAGGTCTTATTGCATCAAGAGTATCCATCATGTACGTACCATCGGCATAGTCGTGCCATCGACATAGATAGCTACAATTCCAAATCGGGAACTTTCTTGTGAATACACAAGGAAAAATAACTTACTTGTCTATCCCATCCAAATCAAATAGCCACTTAGACGGGTATGCCACATTCGCTGATTGCTTGATCTATAAGTGAGCGTTATATCTAGCATTAGCAGCTCCGTGGGCTTAGAGTCACTTGATTTGGGCAACAAAAGGCTATCAAATTTTGTACCAACATATGGTTTATGGTGCTTTTGTATGGCAAAGTGCAAGCTCGGTGAGGCACTAGTGGTTCTTGTCTTGCGAGAGATGGTTTTGGCGGAGATGGCGGAGGAATCTGACTTGTTGCTGGTTAAATCCCGAATTGTCTTGGTCCATGCTGAAGGGAATTGCGAGTAAAAGCGTTGCAGTGAAGCACATGCATGAGAGATAAAGCGGTGGTTGTCTTGATGAGATGGATGCTGATGCAATGGGTTTAATGGGTGTTTTTGTGTGGTTTGAAAGGTGTTGACTTCCAAGGAGTTTGTGGTGGGAATGAATGCATGTTTAATTAGATGTATGCTAGGATCTAAAAGCGTGGGGGAAGAAGAAAATGGCTGCATTTGGCTTTGGAGATTGTTAAAAACAAAAGGAATCTCTTGTGGATTTTCTACTACCAGGTGAAGTCAACTCGGCGATCCGATCCAAACTCACTTGGTCCGGGTTGACTCGAGATGGACTTGGACCCAAAGTGTAGGCTGCTAATGGGCTGTGAAGGTGGAGTGGGGCCTTGGTCGAGATTCAGAAGTCGAAGTGCCGATTCACACTCTACATGAGATATATAAGCACTGTGCATACTTCTCCAGGGATATCAATCTTTATCTAATCTTTTGCCTCTATTTTGTTTTCTAGGGTTTAGAACCATGAAGTCTTTTCTCTTTCTTGTTGTTATGAACTCCATGAATATGAGCTAGAGTTTTCTTTTGGTTATGGATTAGTTGGATTTCCAAACATGAGTTTTGTCGATAAATTAGTTTTCTCTCATATTATCGTTTATGATTCACCATTAATATTGTTACATGATTTGAATGCTTGTTTAGTTAGTGCGAATCGATTGAGTTTGCTTTCATCTTTATTGCTAGATTAGGGTTGTTATACGAAAAAGTGATAATTCTGATTTGAAGTAGCATAAATATGATTATAGTTTGTAGTGATATATTCTTATGATCATATGTGAACCATAACATTTGTTAAATCGGATTAGTGCTTTTACGTTCGATTGCTTTGATTGGCTCGATTTCATAGAACCTATTGCATCTAGGGGAATTAAACTTGATTAGTGCTTTTACCGCGTTGGGTTGTTCTTTTAGATAGAATTCATATTCGCATCTTTTAATGTGTTTGTTGATGACAAGAGGAGATTAGCGGGATATTCTTTGATCAAGGTGATACAGGGCCTTTGATAAAAGTTGAGATTAAAATATCAATTCTAGTTATTGTGTTGAAAACATGTTTGTGAATGAAAACGAAATCCTTAACAATACTTTCTCATCCTTTATTTGATTTGTTTACCTTTATTGTTTGCTTTTATTTTATATTAGAATATAAAAATCGAAGAAAACCCAGAGTGTTATTTTTAGGAATCAAACATATTGACAACCAAGACCTCTACGTGAGACGATCCTTTCTTGCCCTTGCTTCATTATATATTTTGAGTAGTAAGAAAGTGTAATTTATATTTGTGTCGGCTGACAACCGGTCAAGTAACTACTTAGAATTAGAGTGATGCATAATGAACTGTGGCATATGACACTGCCCCTCCCATTTAGATATCCTTGTCCTCGGATAAAATCTGAAGGCTGAGCTTGGATGTGAGCAGCATCTACCCATGTTGAATCTGCAGGATGCGAGTTGCACCAACGCACCAAGACTTGTGGGATTTCGGATGTGCCTCCGGCGAGTAGTTCTAGTGTCCAAAAAAGAATAGTTCAATCACAAACTGGCCTGCATGGTCTGCAATGGAAGTTGAGGGAGATGACGGTCTGTAATCCAAGTTTCTTCTTCAATTGAGAGACATCCAAATGCGGGTGAATTCTAGACCCCGCGAGGTAGTTTGAGCTTATAAGCAACAACTCAGATTTTACCTTAATAGCAAAGGGACCAAAATATTTGGCGAGAGAGCTTGTGGTTCTTTCCTGACTGACAGAATCGATGTTTTCTGTAAAGTGCGGCTTCAAAAACTAAGTCACCCACCTCAAAGTGTTTGTCAGACCTCTTTTTATCTGCAAAAAATTTCATCCTGCTTTGTGCCTTGGAGAGTGATGAGTGCTAAATAGTGCATATTTATACACCTTTTTATTGGCATTTTACTCATCTTTTGCGCTTAGAAATCAGATATTATCCCAGATTCTGTGTTTTCCTTGTTTTCAAGAATAAATATTTGTATTAATTAATTTTGTGTTTTTAGGTAATAAATAAAGCTCGGAGAATCGAGGAGCCAAAAGAGCGAGAATTGGAGTCAAGTGCCCAAGAGAGAAAGCCGAAGCCGCGCGCGCGCCGCGAGTTGCAACCCAACAAGTAGCAACTTATCTACAAGACTTGGGCTTGAGGCTGGAGCCGTCCGCTGACCGGATCGAGCCCGTCTCTCCCGAGGCGTTGAGATTTCTTTCTCCCTCATCCAACGGTCCCTTTGCCTCCACGTGCATCGAAGATCGCTGCTCCGTGCAACACCGGATCACACCAAAACCGTCTACATCCACTGAGCAGTTGATTTCACTCTATGCATCCTCGCTCGCTAGGCCAGTCCCATCAACTCCCGCCAACACCTGCTCAACAAGAAGCATCCAACACCCTATACCCTAATCGACCTACCCATTTTTCTCTCCATCTTTCTCTTTCTTCTCTGTTGCGAGAGCTCTGCAAAACCCTGCAAACCCTCACCACCATCTCCTCTTCATCACCATCACCACCACCGACACGAGCCAACTACCACCCTATTCCGCCACACCCAAGTGGTGTTTATCTCTAAAATAGCTTCTCAAAACCCTAGAAGCTATGTTAAAGATAAACAAGACTAGGGTTCTCTCATAAATCAATCAAGGGAGTCGGAAAGCATTAGTAGAGCCAACAACCAAAGGCGAATCGAGTATGGGTTGAATTATTTTTCAATTAATTTTAAAGAATTAGGGTTTTCTTTGTTTTGGGGGAATCAAATGCATGTATAAATAGAACCAAAGGGGTTGATAGAAAGCATGCTGGATTAGCCAAGAGCAGCACTTTAGTTTAATTTGTTGTTTTTAATGTTCTAATTAGTTTCTAGGGTTTCAATGAAACCCTAATCCAATGTTTTTGAATTCAACTCGGTTTGAGTAATCTTGAATGTTTAAATTATAGAGAACACCTTGATTATAAGTATCTAACACTCTTCTCTCACAATGCATGCCAAGTATGTATTGTAGTTAAGTTATACTTGTGTTTAGTATCTTTGCAGACTCAAGCCTTAGAATTATAGGCTAATTCCCTTGACTAGTTGTGCTTAATAGACAACTAGTGAGTTAGTTGGGTTAGCACTTTTAGTTGTGTATTGAAGTGTCACAAGGAGAAACCCTTTAGATAGGTGATAAAATTGACAAATTATCCTTATAAATCTTCTTTAGGACAAGAAAGCCCAAATTAGTAGAACACATAACATGGTTTAGTGGTGAATTTGACAACCTGGTGACATCCATTTACTCTCGTCTTGTTTATAGTTTACCTTTACTTCATTGTCACAACTCAACCTCGGTGGCATCGACAACACAAAACATTAGCTCTGTCACTTGTTACTTCATAGAAATCGATTAAGAATAGCCCTTTAGATCATGCCAGAGCACCACAAGTCTACGTGGTTCGACCGCACTTGCAGCGTCTCAGGACGGCAGGTGCACTTGCGGTATCACTGTAGGTCATAAATTTATACACATTCCGAGGCCTACCAAGTTTTTGGGCGCTGAGGGGACTTGCGAGTGCCCTGTTGTTCTTTGGCTTGTTTTTTGATTGCACCATGTACATATCCATTTTACATTGTTCTATCAATCCTTGATTAGTATAACTTAGTTAATTTTTGCAAACTACCTCGTAACTTAAGCCATTGTAGTATAACTTAACTTGTAGAGTAACTTAGAATTGTAGTATTGCATTTGTAACTTAGCATTGTAAGTTTATTTGTCTGCATTTCTCCCTGTATATTTTCATTTTGTATTCCTGTATTAGTGTAACTTAGAGGTAATTTTTATCACTTGTATCTCTAGTGCATTCTTGCATAACTTAGCTTAACCTCTACATCTTTGCATCTTTACACATCGCATCGAACTTAGTGCACATCTACATACGCATCTTGAGCATCTTGCTCCATTGCTTTACATCAGTATCTCTCGGTGCACATCTGCTTTACACATGCATGTAGCAGTGGGCTTCTCATCACTGCAAATCTTGCTCCATTGTTTTGAATTGTGTAATTTTTGAGAACGGGTTTGACATTGCTCCTCGTAGCATAGCCCTGAACTCTGAGTGCTTTGCTCAGAGCTTAGCTCTGTCATTGTAGCACAATAGCTAGGTTGTTTATTGTATGACATTGAGGACTGAACTTTGCTTGTTAAGCTAACAGGTGCAAGCGGCAAGGCTGAGCCAACCCAAGAGGGAGGCGCATAAGGTGCAATTGAGCAAACCCTGCGACTTGTAAGGTGAGTGGTGCCTTGTGCTAGTCTGTGCTTACCTGTGCTGATAAGCCAGTAAATTTGTGTGAGACCTTGTGTTGTGTGCTGTTAAGCCTTACTGTACATTGCCTTGAGCTCCCTTGCATACCCTGGCATAACCCTGAGCATGAGCCATTAGAGCTGCAACTCAGAGCATACCTGTGAGCCACCATTGTGTTGAACCAAGTTTTTACCCTGTGAAAACCAAGTTATTGTGTGGCCTGAGCATTATTGTGTGGCCTGAGCTAGTCTGTGTTACCCTGTGTGTGCATTTGCCAACCTGTGGAGAGCTTGAGCTGCTCTCAGACTTGAGTTGTGAGAGACTTGCCAATCTCTGCCAATCCCTACACCTGCACATAACTCACCAGGTTGTGCACACAGCCAATGCAAGAGCTTGCCAAGCTCTGCACAACTGAACCAGACTACATAACCGAGGCTGAACATTGTCACCTAAAAGCGGGGTTGTCAATGAACTGTACACACAATCGAACCCTAACCGGGGGCTCGCACAAGCTTTACGCAAGCGAGTTGCCCAGCCACCAGCCCAGGAAACCCAACCATTGGGCTCACATAATTTGAACCACCCAAGCCCCATAAGCCTCCCAAGTGAACTAATCAACCCAACTGGGCTCTGCACAAAACTCAGCCTAACTCAATCCACCTCAGGGGCTATACTTTTCAAACACAAGCGGGCTGTGCGGTTTCACAAACCACTGGCTTCAAACAACAAATCCCAAACAAACCAAATGAAACCCAATAAACCAAACCAATCCCACTAAAACCAAACTTAGTCCACTTCAACCGGGCTTTGAGTTCAAGTTGAGTTGATAAATCATGTCGGGATTTTGGTATGCATCTGGGATGAAACAAATCCCTTAGAGAGCTTGCTTACGGGCATGCTTCTAATCTGAACCCCCACATACCATAGTGATTTTAGGGAATTTTATGCGCCTTCTCAAGACCTCCGACCTCACATACCCTAATCACTATGAGCACATATCATCCATCACGAGGTTGAGAATGAACACTCTCCTCATACCCGAGTCATCACTTCTAGATCAATTAGAAGCTCAAGTTTACGCTTTAGAAAGGCAATTACATGAGAAGTCTGTCAAATCTAATCCCCCTAGACACTATGCAATGTATACTTGTACCTTATGTGGTAGCTTAGACCACCTATTTGAGAATTGCTACATTTTACATGAGTTTAGGCAGTCTAGGGAAAACCATGATAATCCAATGTGCGAAGTGTCTAGAAGTATTTGTTGGGACCATAAACAACCTACACACATGCATCATTCACCACGGTGGGGAGATGAACAATTTTATACTCCCCCAACTCTAGTTTGCAATCAATAATGGAAACACTCAAGGAGCAAATGCTAGGCTTGAAATGAATGCAATGCATGACCATCCACATAGCAACATGTACGAATTTACCTTCTCTAGTGAACCTCATGCACAACCATACAGTGAATATCCATATGAGGAATGCATACCCACTAGTGAAGACTCTCCTTTGATAAAACAACTCAAATTGATTCTTCAAAGGAACCTGATTGAGTTACAAAATGATAGGATTGAAAATAGTGTTTCTAGTCTTACTCATGCAACTAACACTTGAATATGAACCTAATCTAGAGGTAGATGAGTACACTAAAATACTACAATTTTGAATGGAGAGATGAATTCTTGCTATGATAATGATGATGATGAATATGAAGAGCATGTGTATTTTGAAAATGTAGTAGAATCTTTAGGTTGAGACATTAAGTGTCTCTTCGTAAAGCCCATGAATGATGCTTCTTCTAATATTCATATATGTGATGATGATGTGGAACCTGTGCAATTGTCCTGTGAAAATGAACATGATTTACCCTCTTCTGACTTTAGGAAAGTGTGTGATGGTGCAAATGATTTTATAAATGAAAACAACTTAGATGTACCTAACCTCTCTCCTAAGTCACAAATTGAAACTCCTTCACCCAACATAGGTGTAGTTTGTCACAAAATTGCAAAAACAACTTTTCTAAAAATGCCTAACTTAGGCCTAGAACTTTGTGCTTCCCAAGTCCTCTTGGACTATTTTGCATCAAAGTATAACACTCTTAAGGAGCCACCGGTTGGAATGTGTATGTCTGCCTGTTATTAGTAAAACTCATTTTGAGTTAGACCTTTTGCATGATGTACCTTTAAAATTGCAAGATTTTGTGCTCTCAAACACACCTGTTGACAAGTTTAGGTTTGGGGGAAACTCTTTCACATTTGCAGTCTTACTTGCACTTTCATATTATATTTGTGTAAGACTGTTGATGTTTGTATATATTTTCTATTGGGTTGATCCTCAACTCTTTAGACTGTTGGTTTATGGTGAATTTTCATTGTATATATCCAGTAGGACTTGTTAAATTTTCTTTTCTTGAATCGGTTGAGTCTTCATGCGCATTTATTATGCTAATCCGATATGATCTCCGTTGAGAATGTTGGATTCTAGCCTTGACTAATGAAGCTCAACCTTGCTCCTGCCGACATCCGGTAATCTCTTCCCCTTTCTCTTATCAAGCATAGTTCTCTCGGTATGTGACTGTTTAAATTTTTTCTATATGTAGACACATTGAGGACAATGTTTGATTTAGGTTTGGGGGTGCATTTGCATTCGAGAGACCTGCGACAGGGGTATAGTTAGGATTTCTTAATTTCTGTTTCACTTGAGGACAAGTAAAATTCAGGTTTGGGGGTATTTGATGAGTGCTAAATAGTGCATATTTATACACCTTTTTATTGGCATTTTACTCATCTTTGCGCTTTAGAAATGAGATATTATCCAGTTCTGTGTTTTCCTTGTTTTCAAGAATAAATATTTGTATTAATTAATTTTGTGTTTTAGGTAATAAATAAAGCTCGGAGAATCGAGAGCCAAAGAGCGAAGAATTGGAGTCAAGTGCCCCAAGGAGCGAGAAAGACGAAGCTCGCATACAAGTAATGATTTGCAACCCAACAAGTAGCAACTTATCTACAAGACTTGGGCTTGAGCTAGGCCGATCCGCGACCGGATCCGAGCCCGTCTCTTCCGAGACGTTGAGATTTCTTTCTCCCTCATCCAACAGTCGCCGCCTCCACGTGCATCAAGATCGCTGCTCCTGCAACACCAGATCACACCAAAACCGTCTACATCCTCGGAGCCGTTCAGATTTCACTCCTATGCATCCTACGCTCGCTAGGCCAGTCCCATCAACTCCCGCTGTACCTGCTCAACACCGAAGCATCCAACACCCTATACCCTAATCGACCTACCCATTTTCTCTCCATCTTTCTCTTTCTTCTCTGTTGCAGAGCTCTGCAAAACCCTCACCACCACCATCTCCTCTTCTATCACCATCACCACCACTGACACCAGAGCCAACTACCACCCTATTCCGCCACACCCAAGTGGTGTTTATCTACAAAATAGCTTCTCAAAACCCAGAAGCTATGTTAAAGATAAACAAGACTAGGGTTCTCTCATAAATCAATCAAGGGAGTCAGGAGAAGCATGAGTAGAGCCAACAACCAAGGCGAATCAGAGTATGGGTTGAATTATTTTTCAATTAATTTTTAAAGAATTAGGGTTTGCTGTTTTGGGGGAATCAATTGCATGTATAAATAGAACCAAAGGGGGTTGATAGAAAGCATGCCTGGATTAGCCAGAGCAGCACTTTAGTTTTAATTTGTTGTTTTTAATGTTCTAATTAGTTTGCTAGGGTTTCAATGAAACCCTAATCCACTGTTTTGAATTCAACTCAGTTTGAGTAATCTTGAATGTTTAAATTATAGAGAACACCTTCAATTATAAGTATCTAACACTCTTCTCTCACAATGCATGCCAAGTATGTATTGTAGTTAGGTTATACTTGTGTTTAGTATTCTGCAGCTCAAGCCTTAGAATTATAGGCTAATTCCCTTGACTAGTTGTGCTTAACTAGACAACTAGTGCTCTGGGTTAGCACTTTTAGTTGTGTATTGAAGTGTCACAAGGAGAAACCCTTTAGATAGGTGATAAAATTGACAAATTATCCTTATCTGTCACAGGACAAGAAAACCCAAATTAGTTGAACACATAACATGGTTTAGTGGTGAATTTGACAACCCCAGCATCCATTTACTCTCACTGTTTGTAGTTTACCTTTACTTCATTGTCACAACTCAACCTCAAATGCATCGACAACACAAAACATTAGCTCGGTCACTTGTTACTTCACCGAAATCGTTAAGCATAGCCCTTTAGATCAACCAGAGCACCACAAGTCTCGTGGTTCGACCGTACTTTAGCGTCTCGATAGGCGCAGTGCACTTGCGGTATCACTCGTAGGTCATAAATTTATACACATTCCGAGGCCTACCAGAGAGTTCTTCTTTCAACAATTGCAGCATAAGGTCTCTTTCCTGCAAGTAGTTCTCCACAGTTGCAGCAAAAGTAGAAGAAGGAATTGGAAAAACCAGGTGAGGTGGAGCATATCCATACAATGCTTGAAAGGGAGACATTTTTAGGATGGAGTGGTAATTTGTATTAAACCACCACTCAACTAAAGCTAACCATTGTACCCACTGTTTAGGGTGAGAACTTGTCATGCACCTCAGGTACTATTCAACACAACATTTGTTCTTTCAGTTTGCCCATCGGTTTGAGGGTGGTAGGCGGGCGAGGCTTCAAGGTGGTGCCCAAAGATTTGAATAGTGCCCGCTTGAATTGGCTAATGAAGATCTTGTCCCTGTCACTCACAATTGAACACGGTAGGCTATTAAGTTTGAATACATGAGAAAGAAACTCCTTAGCAACTTTGATGGCAGTGAATGGATGGCCAAGGGAAATGAAGTGACTATACTTGGTTAATCTATCCACAACTACTAGAATGACATCCTTTTTAAAAGACATTGGAAGTCCTTCTATGAAGTCTAGGGAGATGTGTTGCCAAGCAGTGTCAGGTATTGGAAGTGGTTGCAGTAAACCACCAGGAAGTGAGTTGTCTCCCTTGTTGCATTGGCACACATCACAAGTAGTGACAAGTTGAATAATGTCAGTCTTCATATTAGGCCAAAAGAAGGAAGTTTTAGCCCTGATAAGTACCATTTATGCCCGGAATGGCCTCAGCCAGTGAGGCATGTAAGGAATGTAATATGGAGGATCTTAGTGTAGTACACGAGCCAATATAGAGTCTCCTTTGAACCTTAAGATGCCATGTGTATAAGAATAGTTGCCCCGGTTTGGAGTCACGGTAAAGTTGAGTAATAAGTTCTTTGTGCGGTTGTGTCAGGACTCATAGCTAGAATGGATGTCCTGCACTCCATCGAGGTTGAGATCTGCTAATGATGAGCAAGAAGCGTGAGGCAACTGGATAAGGCATCTCAGCTGGATTGTCTAACCCTTTTTTGTACGTAATGACATAGTCAAGACCCAGTAATTTATCTAACCATTTTTTTGTAAGGCAGTAGACAATTTCTGGTCCATAAGATACTTCAAACTCTGATGATCTGTATGAATGATGAACTATTGACTGCATAGATAGTGCTTCCATTTTGAGCAGCCATGACAATGGCTAATTTTTCTCATAGGTAAACAAGGCCAATGCTCGGGGATCCAATGGTTTCTTTGAGGAAGGCAATGGGTTTACAATTCTGCATAAGCACAACACCTATCCCTTTTGAACATGCATCAGTTTCTAAAGTAAATGGTCGAGAGAAATCAGGCAGGTCCAATACTGGAGCTGAAGTCATAGTAGTTTTGAGGGCAGAGAAAGCATCGTGTGGCATCGAGACCATGCAAAAGAATCCTTCTTAAGCATATCGGTTAGGGGCTTGCAATATTGCCATAGTTCTTAATGAATTTGCGGTAGTAACTGTAAGCCCCAAGAATCCTCCGAGTTTGTCGGTGTTTGTGGTTGTGGCCAAGTAACCATGGTGCAACTTTGTTAGGGGTCTGTGGCAACACCATTGCATGGTGATAATGTGGCCAAGGTACTCGAGTTGTGGTTGAGCAAATGCGCACTTGGAGAACTTGGCGAACATAGAATGATTCCTCAATAAGGTTAATGTAAGTTGTAAGTGTTCCATATGGGCTTCCATGGATGAACTGTAGACTAAGATATCATCAAAGAATACAAGCACAAACTTACGCAGATATGGTTGAAACACTTCATTCATTAGAGCCTGGAATGTGGCAGGGGAATTAGTAATCCCAAATGACATGACCCAGAATTTGAGTGGCCATGATGAGTGCGAAAGGCAGTTTTGTGGATGTCGGGTTGATAGACACATTTTTATGTCTAAGTTGTCCTCAATTTTCTGCATTGTTGGTACTCGATTTTGTACTTATTATGGTGTTTTATGTGTTTGTAGGTATTTTGGGAAATAAACATTTTTGGAAAATTCGGCTCGAAAAATTATAAAGTGGGGCACACATGGAGGACATTTGCTATGCGGACTCTCACTTTGGTTAAGTGGCACCTCATTACTAAGGGGCACCTCGGGCGTCAAGTCTATTCGCACCCCCATGTCTGTTAGGGGAGGTCTTCTTCTACCTTTTGAGCGATGTTTTTGGCGGGAAAACAAGTCATCGCACTGCGGAGTGGGGTTGAGATTTTGATCGATTTTAGAGAGAGTAAAAGGTGGAAATTGATTGGGTTTACTTCTTAGGCCTAAACGGGCTGGTATAGTCGTTTGATTGAACCCAAATTGGCTAGAACTCGATTTAGAAGGAAGCAGAGGTGTGGAGTTCACGGGATTTTCTAGAAGACATTCTGGGTTGATTCGGTGAAATTATGTTGCTATTTTTGGTTGAGAATGACTTGTCACGGTCAAATAAATATGGTAAGTCGTGTGGAAACAAGAAAATAGGAAGGTGTACGTGGATTGAATATAACATGGGTGAGTGAATATTCACGGGATGTTGCACTCTTTCGTGTTTTCTGCGATTAGCATGTGTACATTGGGTGTTTATATTCTTCATGAGTGTGTAATCGATAAGTTAGAAAGAAGTTCGACTGACTCAGGAGCGTAGAAGAGCTAAATGAAGAAAATATTATCCGTGAACCATGAGAAAAATATTTTGAAGATATATGGAGTTATTACGAAGATTTAAGACTCTTTGTTGAGTATAAAAGGGATTTGGGAGTCGGAGAAAAGGGGGACGAAGTGATTGGGAGCAGTTTAGAACCCAGAGCTAAAAATTCGAGTTGAGAGAATCGCCATTTTCAACTTTGTGAAGAACACCAAGAACATAAGGCACACGGAGCGGTCGTTTTTGCTGATGACAACGATAGTTATCTATTATCGTTCTATGTAACAGTTCGGTTTGTAACACATATAATTGTTACAAACCCGGTTTTTAATTATTTTCTCCCATTTTCATCATTTGTAAACACTTTGAGCAATGAAATCAACTTTTGAGCGTGTTTCCAACATGATGAGCTAAACCATCCTCCACTGGCGACGGAGGAAGCTATTTCGCCAATGAAAAGTGGTAATCTCTATTTTATTTAATTTATGCAATTATTATATGATTATTTGCCTTGATAAATAAATAGATAAAATGGATTTGTTAAACAATTGTTATTTCAATTGATGGAGCATGCTAGCCTAGGGTTTTGATGTCCCATACTTTCGATCTACAATTGTTATTTCTAAAAATCAACTTTTGAAATATTAAGAATCAATTTGAACGAAGGATTTGCATTATTATAATTAGAGAATATAAATCACTTTGATATTGGTAATTAGTGGAATCCATAGCCCCAGTCTTCTCCATATTTTCATATCACTTTTATTTAAGTTTGCTATATTTTTAATTTAAAATTAAGTCTAAAATCTGCTTTCACAGTCTTGAACGAACTCTTACTATAACTCAACTTTGAAATCACATCAATTTTTGGCGCCGCCGACGCGGACTTGTCTTTAGGCTAGAGTTTTTAGATTTTTTTTTTTAGGTTTTTATTTATTTGTTCTACTTTACGTTTTTGGGTTTTTGTCTTTTTACTGTAGATTTTGGAATTTGGAGCGAAAGAAAAATTTGCCAAAGCTTTTGGTGAATACTTAAATATTTGGAGTTAAAAACAAAGCGAAAAGAGTGAAAGAAAATTAAAAAAAAAAAGAGAGATTTTTATTAGATTTTGTTTTTAATCTTTTAGGTTTTTTTTTTTTTTTTAGTTTTTAGAAATTGTATTAGGATATTCTCTATTTTTGTAACTTTTATTTTTGCACTTTACTTTTTGGACTTTGGACTTTGGACTTGGACATTTGGACATTCTTTTATTTTTAAACCCTACGGAAGGGTAGTTTTAAATATAAACTGTTTGCAGAGAAGGACGGCGATTACGATATCGCCTCGGCCCCTTGGGTTCGTACATGACATAGGAGTCGTGCCCAGGAGTCGACTACAACGGTTCATCCCCGTCTGGAGCAGGAGGTATGTTTTTGAAACACTCGCGAATCCCTGTCCGCGAGTTCTTGTATTCCTTCGTTTGCATATATCTTTGAGGAATTGAAAACATTTGCTTTAATTTCCTAGTAAAGGGCAAGGAATGTCCATACAAGATAAGGGTTCGGATTTCATCACCGTTCTCTTCTTGCCCGCCTTAGGAAAACAATAGTTAACGCGAACCTAAGCTTTAAAATTTGGAATAGAACGAGACCTATAGGGTAACGAGCTTAATAGGAAAGTCGTTCGAAAAATATTGGTTACTCTTTTAAGCATACTTCGAAGTTCATGATGGTTTCTGTGAGTTGAATGCATGACTGCGCCACCTTGAAATGCCGGTGAGGCCTTGGGTATCAAAGCTCCACGCGGCTTCCCTCGCCTCTATTCAACTTACTTCAGCTCGGATTGATTCCAGAGAGGTTTGCTCGGATTCCAACGAGTTCCTTTTCGAAAGATTAGAAGCTGGTCTAGAAACAATCTAAGTGGAGCCATCATGCTTTTTTTGCTAGAAATCATTAGGTTTCTTTGTGGTGGAGTCACCTTGTTTGTGTTTGCATAGAACTTCCTTTCCTTTTAGGTTTTTTCTTTTTCTTTTATTTTTCTAGTGTATGCCCGAGGTTATTAGAGAGCGGGCTTGGAAAAGAGACAATCTAGGTCGATTGATTAGTGAAAAACCTAGTAATTCTTCTTGTGGAAGCAGGGAGCTCGAAGACTCTTCTTTTGAGAGCCCTATTTTTGGAAACTTTAGTTTTGAGAATCTGTCTCTTCGTGAGGAAAGTACCCCTAGTACTTGTTTTGTGCCGTGATTGCAACGTTGAAAGATTACATGTTCCCAACTAGGACCAACCGAGCTTCGTGCATTAAATTTCCAGCCAATACGGCTAATTTCGAGATAAAACCTAGTATTCTTCAGATGATCCCTATATTCTTATGAAAAGATGATGAGAACCCTTATTTTCATATTAGGGACTTTGAGGAAATTTGTGGGACAGTTAGAATAAAAGACCTTACTGATGAAGTTTTGAAACTTAAGATGTTCCCCTTTTCCTTGAAAGATAAAGCGAAGACCTGTCTAAACAACTTACCATCTGAATCCATTGAAACATGGCAGGAACTTATTGCTTCTTTCTATATGAAATTCTACCCTAAGCATAAAGCTGCAGGTGTGAGAGAGAAAATTAGTTCCGGCGTGCAACAAGAGGGAGAGTCTCTTTATAGGTTTTTAGAGAGATTCAATGATCTCTTATCCCAGTGTCCTCACCATGGATTTGATAAGATGAAACTTGTAGAGATTATTTATGATGGTTTAGACTATTCGACCAAAGCCATGGTCGAGTCTATGTGCGATGGTGAGTTCACTAGTAAAAGTCTTTGAGGATGCCTTTACCTTCTTAGGAGTTGTTCTTTGAGAAATACCAACAATGGGAGTCTTGTGTTGAACCCCCTAAAAGACTCTTGTTTAATAGAAGTAGCACCAATATGGTAGATACGAGTTTTGCGTCAGATGCTAAGTTTGCTTCTTTGTCTAGAAGGTTAGAAGCTTTGGAAATGGGTCAGTCTAAAAATAGGTCCCTTGTTGAACCTAATAGAACCTCTCAAGTCTCTAGTTGTGGAATAGAGCCCGATAACTCATTTTGGAAAGGTCGGGTTAGTGAAGAGCAAGCTCATGCTTTGTCTATAACAATGTTAGGTTTGAGAACCGTCGGAAGTTTGACCCATACTCGAGAGACCTACAATCCTGGTTGGAGAAACCATCCTAATTTTTCTTGGTCTAAGGGCCAGAATCAAGGTCAGTCTAGTAATTCTCAGCCTCCCCCAGGTTTTGGTTATGCTAAAAACTCTTCAGGTCAACCCCAGTTTCAGAACCCTCTCCCCTCGTTTATTAAAAGCTCTGAAAAGATCAACCAAATGGTTGCGCAAGGGATAGAAGAAATTAAGAGTATAGGTTATGCTAACTCTCGGTCCCATTTAGAGTTGAAAACCCGGAGTTAGTCGGATAAATGAGTCTTTGAGGGAAAAGGTAAGTTTCCTAGTCAAACTCAGCCCAATCCTAGAGGAGTTCATCAAGTAGGTGAAGGACCATCCCATCATGTGAATGCTATTAAAACCCTTAGGAGTGGTAGAGTGATAGACAACAAGGTTGCCACGCGATAGTGAACATGATGTAGTTCACCCATCCGAAACTAAACAGGAGGAGACTGATAGAGTCTCTAATGAGACTAATGAGGGTCATATTGAGCCAGGCTTTGTTCCCGAGCCCCGTTCCCAATTTGCTAGTTCCAACTAAGAGGGAGTCCAACTTTAATAATATATTGGAGGTTTTAAGCGGTAACTATCAACCTTCCATTATTAGATGCAATTAAGATTCCCACTTATGCCAAGTTTCTTAAGGATATGTACGCGAAAGCGAAGCTTAGTGTCCGAGAAGAAAGCCTTTCTAGTTAGTCACGTGAGTTCTATTATTGAGTACCACTACTTCCAAGTATAAAGACCCGGGATCCCCTACCATTTCTTGCACAATAGGTAAATACCGTGTTGAAAAACCATTGCTTGACTTAGGAGCCGGTGTGAACTTACTCCCATACCATGTGTACCTTAAGCTAGGACTTGGTGAGATGAAACCTACCCAGATGACACTCCGGTTAATGATAGGTCCGTTAAAATTCCTCGTGGTGTAATCGAGGATGTTCTTATGGAGGTCGACAAGTTTATTTATCCGGTGGATTTTGTTATCGAGATACCCAACTTTGTCCACGACCCAGAAGAACCGGATACCGGTAATTTTAGGTCGCCGTTTTTAGTTACATCCAATGCGATCATTAGCTGTCGAAATGGTATTATGAACTTGTCTTTTGGTAATATGACTATTGAGCTGAATATTTTTAATATTAGTAAGATACCCTCTGAACTAGATGACTCGAACATAGAAGAGGTGAACATGATAGGAACATTAGTCGAGGAGTTACTACCAAACACTTTTAGAAGATCCATTAGAGAAATGCCTAGCTCACTTTGGGATTGATTTTGATGATGATAATGTGATTAATGAGGTGAATGCTTTGTTAGATTCAACGCCTTTGTTAGACACTAGTAATGGATAGAAACCTAAGTTCGAACCACTACCAATTTCTAAATCTACCCTAGTTCTTTCGTTAGAAGAGCCTCCTAAGTTGGACCTTAAACAACTACCAGATACCTTGAAGTATGTGTTTTTAGGCCCATCTGAAACTTTACTTGTAATTGTAGCATCCAGAGCTTGGATGGTGATCGGGAAAGTAGGCTAGTAAGCTTGTCCTTCAAAACAACAAGGAAGCTTTAGGGTGGACCATAGCGGACATTAAGGGTATAAGTCCCACTTTGTTTGTATGCATCGGATCTATTTAGAGAGTGACACTAGACCTTCTAGGGAGATGCAAAATAGAGCTGAACCCAAATATGAAAGAAGTAGTTCAACCGAGGTTCTTAAGTTGTTAGATGCGGCCATTATCTACCCCATTTCGGAATGACAAGTGGGTCGGCCCGTTCGGGTTGTTCCCAAGAAATCCGGTATTCTTGTAGTAGTCCGAATGATAATAATGAGTTAATCTAACCAGAGTGACCACGGGTTGGCGTGTTTGTATTGACTATAGGAAATTGAACAAGGTCACTAGGAAGGACCACTTTCCCCTTACCTTCATCGACCCGGATGCTAGAGAGATTAGTGGACATAGTCATTCTTTGCTTTTAGATGGCTACTCGGCTATAATCGGATCGTTATTGCCCCGAGAAGACCGGGAGAAAACCACTTTTACCTGTCCCTTTGGTACCTTTGCGTATAGACGCATGCCTTTCGGGCTATGTAACGCCCCTGCGACTTTTCGGCGTTGCATGATGAGCATATTTTCGAGATATGGTAGAACGGTTCTTAGAGGTCTTTATGGATGATTTTCAGTGTTTGGTTCGTCTTTCGATGAGTGCTTGCATCATTTGTCATTAGTGTTGACTAGGTGCAAGGAAAAGAGTCTAGTGCTGAATTGGGAGAAATGTCATTTCATGGTTCGTTCAGGAATTGTTTTAGGGCATATCGTATCTTCTAAAGGTATAGAGGTAGATAAAGCCAAAGTTGACCTTATTAAGACTTTACAGGTCCCAAAAACCGTAAGAGATATTAGGTCATTCTTAGGGCATGTAGGTTTTTATCGTCGATTCATTAAGGATTTTAGATTGATTTCTAGACCTCTTTGCAATTTGCTTGCAAAAGATGTTAAGTTTGTCTTTGATGATGCTTGTTTAGAGGCTTTTGAAAAGCTTAAGACTTTACTTACTAAAGCCCCCATAGTCCAGGCACCCAAGCTGGAACCTACCCTTTGAGATCATGTGCGATGCTTGATTTATGCTATTGGTGTTGTGCTAGGTTAGCGAAAACAAATTACTTCATGCGATTTAATATGCTAGCAAAACTCGAATGATGCCCGGTTGAACTATACCACTATGGAGAAGGGCTAGTTAGCCATTGTGTTTGCCTTAGACAAGTTTAGACCCTATCTCTTAGATTCTAAGGTCATAATCTTCACAGATCATGCTTCTTTGAAGTATCTTTTTTCCAAGAAGGATACTAAACCTAGATTGATTAGATGGATCCTCTTGTTACGGAATTTTCCTTAGACATTAGAGACAAAAAAGGTGCGAGAAAATGTAGTAGTGAGACCACTCTTGTCTAGGCTTGTTGTGGATACCCACGATGATTCTCCTCATTTTAGGGATAGTTTTCCGATGAACAAACTGTTCTTTGTTACCCAATTACCTTGGTATGCGAATATAGTGAACTATCTTGTTATTGGTCGAATGCCCCAACATTGGGGTAAACAAGATCGTTCACAGGTTTTTAGCCGAGGTTAAGCACATCTTTTGGGATGATCCTTATTTGTTTAAGTATTGTCCGGATCAGCATTATTAGAGATGTATACACCGAGAGTGACCGGTCCGGTGTTATTTCCTTTTGTCATGATCATGCTTGTGGGGGTCACTTTAGTGCTAAGAAGGCTTTGCTAAGATATTGCGGTGTGGATTATATTGGCCTTCGTTGTTTAAAGACTCCCACGATTCTTGTGTTACTCGTGAACGTTGCGAGAAATTGGAACCACTTCCCATAGGAACATGATGCCCTTGAACCCTATTTTAGTTGTCGAGTTCTTTGATGTGTGGGGTATTGACTTTATGGGTCCGTTTCCTAATTCTTTTGGTAACTTATACATCCTTGTCGTTGTAGACTATGTCTCTAAGTGTATTGAGGCGGTTGCGTGTAAGACCAATGTCCATAGGGTTGTGATTGAGTTCTTGAAAAATAATATACTTACACGTTTTGGTACACCGCGAGCTATAATTAGTGATGGAGGGTCGCACTTTTGTAATGAAACTTTAGGATTACGATGAAGAAATATGGTATTACACATAAGGTAGCTACCCCAGTATCATCCGCATACTAGTGGTCGTAGGGAGGTTTCTAATAGGGAGATAAACGTATACTAGAGAAAACAAGTTAATTACAATCGGAAAAGACTGGTCGTCTAGGCTTCTACGATGCCTTATGGGCTTACCGTCATTGCATTTAAGACCCCATTGGAATGTCGCCTTATCGGCTTGTGTATGGCAAGGCATGTCATTTTGTTGAGTTAGAACATAGAGCTTATTTGGGCACATTAGCGGCTAAATTTTTTACTTGACAAGGCGGGGAGCCATAGGAAACTCAGCCTCAATGAGTTGGAAGAGATTCTTATAGATGCTTACGATAGTGCTAAGGAGTATAAGAACAAAATGAAACTTGTGCATGATAGAAATATTTTAAGGAAGTCATTTTCTCCCAGGTCAAAAAGTTCTTCCGTATGATTCCGCTTGCATCTTTTCCCTCGGGGAGATTACGTTCTCGGTGGACGGGTCCTTTTATTGTTCACACTGTCTTTCCTCATGGAGTTGTTGAGATCGACACACCTTTAGGATGGTAGTAGTTCTTGAAGGTTAACGGTCAGAGATTGAAACCCTTTTTAGAGCCCTTTCCTACGAGGTGATGTTGAGGAGGTCTCTCAAGGAAGACCGTTTACCCTTGATTGACTATCAAGGCGTTTTGTATGTTGTATATTAGTTTTGATTTCTCTCTTCACCCGGTACTATCTTTCCGACTTCTCTCTTTTCTTGTTTCCTCTGTTACTTTACTTTTGCTCTTTCATTAGAAACATTGAGGACAATGTTAGATTTAAGTTTGGGGGTGGGGAAGAAAATTTTTGTTAGCTTTTAGTTGCAATAAATAAACTCCAGAGCCTAGAAATTTATGGTTATTAAGGTTGGCACTAACCAATCTAAGTGGATGGGAACATCTTGGTTGTAGGAGTTGAGGAACCAATCTGATTAGATATAAACATCTAAAGAGTCTATTCATAAAAGCACAGAGCTCAGGTGTTAGAATTAAAAAAAACATGGTAGTTTCGCCATATCTCGTTGAATCCTTTTCACCTTCTGTTTTTATTTTTCTTTTCTTTTAAGTGATTTGGTGGGGCACACGATTCAATTTGTTACCATTTCTAGGGTGAAATAGATTGATTGGGATATGAAAAAAATGAAAAAAAAAAAAAAAAAAAAAAAATAATTGAGACCAGACCATCGAGACCAATGGAATAAATTCAATAAAGTCGACCACCGGTGCCCTTGAATATGCCGGTTGACCTAGAGTTAGGATTATCACCCTTTGGTTCCCTTGTATTTGTCACCGTGTTGATATTAGTCGAGACCAGGTATCTCGAGTCCATTAGGATAGGTTCATCCTAGTAGTGGCCTTGAGATGAGATATGGGGAAACACCGTTCACCTTAGTCAAACCATCTACGTTTTCTCTGCATCCATCTTCTTAATCTTTCCATGTGATTGGTTGACTCAGGTTATGATGTCAAACTATCGAGTAGAGCTCTGTGACTTATGTATGAATTTTAGTATGCTTGAGTGCAAACTCGTGTACATCAATTGGAATTTCGCATCAGGGTACTTCCTCATGTAGTCAATAAGTATGCTAACCAAGGAGATTCTTTAGTGCCTTCCAAGGTTCTGCGTAGATAGCTAAGTGCGGGAGTAAAGGTTTTATGGGTACACCTCGGTAAACCCTCCCGAGAATAACTCGGTCACTAGGGCCACCTAGTGAGTTAGGTTTTTATTTTTCTAGATTAGATTTGCTCGAGGACTAGCAAATAATAAGTTTGGGGGTATTTGATAGACACATTTTTGTGTCTAAGTTGTTCTCAATTTTACTGCATTGTTGGTACTCGATTTTGTACTTATTATGGTGTTTTATGTGTTTGTAGGTATTTTGGGAAATAAACATTTTAGAAAATTCGGCTCGAAAAATTATGCGGGGCACACCCGGAGGACATTTGTTATGCGGACTCTCACTTTGGTTAAGGGGCACCTCAATTACTAAGGGGCACCTCGGGGCGTCAATTGTTATTCGCACCCCCATATGCATTAGGGGAGGTCTTCTTCTACCTTTTGAACGATGTTTTTGCGGGAAAACAAGTCATCGCACGTGCGAGAATTAGGGTTGAGATTTGATCGAGTTTTAGAGACTAAGCAGTGAAATTGATTGGGTTTACTTCCTAGGCCTAAACAGGCCTGATATAGTTGTTTGATTGAACCCAAATTGGCTAGAACTCGAGTTAGAAGGAAACAGAGGTGTGGAGTTCACGGGAATTTTCCGGAAGATATTCTGGGTTGATTCGGTGAAATTCTGTTGCTGTTTTTGGTTGAGAATGACTTGTCACGGTCAAATAAATATGGTAAGTCATGTGGAAACAAGAAAATATGAAGGTGTACGTGGATTGAATATACCATGGGTGAGTGAATATTCACGGGATGTTGCACTCTTTCCAGTGTTTTCCTGCGATTAGCATGTGTCTGTTGGTTGTTTATATTCTTCATGAGTGTGTAATCGATAAGTTAGAAAGATGTTCGACAGCTCCAGGCGCGTAGAAGAGCTAAATGAAGGAAATATTATCCGTGAACCGCAGAAAAAGATTTTGAAGATATGGAGTTATTACGAAGATTTCTGGGCTGCTGTTGAGTATAAAAGGGATTGTGGGAGTCGGATAAAAGGGGGACGAAGTGATTGGGAGCAGTTTAGAACGTCACATAGCCAAAAATTCAGAGTTGCAGAGAATCGCCATTTTCTGCTGCTGTGAAGAACACCAAGAACATAAGACGCACAAGAGACAGTCGTTTTTGCTACGGTGACAACGACAGTTATCTATTATCGTTCTATGTGAAGTTCGGTTAAGTAACACATATTGTAGTAGCAGGATTCCCACACTACACCCCTTACTCGATTTTGCTTAATTAATCCATTGGAAGATGTAAGATCAAGAACATTTATTGATTGAATTCATGAAGTGTTTACACAGGAAAATAGAATTACACTTAGAAGTTAAAACACTCTTAAACTTTTCTCTCTCCTAATGACTTGCCTAACCATTCCAAAAAGGATCCTCCCTTAAAGACTCATCTAGCCCTTTATATAGGGTAATACATAGTGGATGACAACTAAGCTACCCTTTATTTTCGGGAATGTCCCATGAAGTATGAGATGCACAAACATTCGCTCTCGCGACACTTCTTAACCCTCGCCAGGTCTCTCGTCTTCTTTATGTTTTGGCCGGTCGTTATTCATTGCGTCGTTTATTTTAGCTCTGCGACTGCCTCGCGACATCGTCGTTTATTAATCCCGCGAGTCTTATGCGTTGCGATATTATGATCCTACATCTTGCCTCTTTTTCCTTAAATATTGCCTCAAGAGCGATCTTTAAGGAAAAATCATTGTGGTAGCAATCTTTGATTTTGTTGATGAAGGAACGAGCGGAAGAATACCGGACTTGAAAAGTACGTACTTGCCTCTATTCTTTTGCAAAGTTAGAAGCTTCTTTGAGATATATACGAAGTATCGTCTCCCATCACTCCTCATACTTCTCCTGCGAGGGAAGAGTATCATGAAAGTTTTACAATATTCTCTCATGATTGCTTATCTTTATCCGTTTGGTTTTGTACTTTTACACGGATTTTGATTATTAATGTCTTTTCTTGACACGTCTCTTTCAACCGCTTATTCTCGACCATTCATGTCTCTTCGCATTAAATGACCTCGTTTTTCTCGAGGATCTTTTTCCCTATATATAGTTTTCTTTTCCCCTCCTTTTCATTCTTTAGTTTCTCTCTGCAACCTTTCTTTGACTCTCTCCTTCCGCAATTTGCGCTCCTGCCACTGCAAATCTTTTCTTCATCCTTTCTAGCGCTGATCTTAATCTCCAATCTCCCATCCATTCCCATCCGATAAATGGCTTTCATCGGTCGTGTATACAAAACTTCTTTTGAAGAAGTTCAACAAAAATTGCTTGAGAAGGGTTTTACTCTATCAACCATTCCTGATCAAGAACCTTCATCTATTCTTTCTGCAAAGCTGTTATCTGATCATCAATGTGATGATCAAAAGATTATAGTCTCGCTAGGTCGGCTTCTCGCGGGACTTCCTATTCCCTTGTACAATCCCGAGTTGCCTTTATTTTATGAAATTTTGGCCCATGAAAAATTTCTCGGCTGTTTATCAATTAAGTGGCGATTGTATTTTACTCGATGCTTGAGTTCGCGAGCCGCGGTGCAGGCAAAGGATCTTTATACTCTAACTCATGTCGAGAAATCCCAAATTCGCAGATTTGGAAATAGCTATGAGAAATACACTGTGGAAAATTTTTTGAAAATTACTCAGTGATAACTATGGTGAATGCGAAAATCTCACTGGGGCATTCTTTGAAGAAAAAGGATAACGTCTCTGAGGATAAATTACTCATGCAAGACATTGATTGGCATCCAGGTAATAATACTACTCCTCGCCACTCCAAAGATGAGAAATGGTGGGTTGTACCCTTGATTTTAAATGGTCCTTATATCGCGGGCCCACACGTTCTTCCTGCGAATCTCGCAGGTATCATCCTTGGGAATTCAAATGGCCTCGAGAAGAAGAAAGAGGTATGTTTCGACTTCAAATTTGGCTTTCAGTAACTTTCTTTCTATAATTCTTTGAGTTTGTGAAATCTTTCAGATAGCCGGAGTTGAGAAGAAGCTACAAAAGGATCCGTCGGAGGATACTCGACATTGCTTGATCGCTTACGAGTGAAGTAAGAATCACTTCCTTCCTTTTTATTTAAAACAATATTGTTGCCTCTGTTTCTTATCTTTAACCGTATGCGAAGGTTGGAGTTGAAGAAGCTGTAGCCGTGAAGGGTAAAAGTAAGGGTAAAACTGTCGCTCGCAAGGGTAAATCCTCTGCCCCCTTAACTAAGAAGCGAAAGGTCCAATCCTCTTCTCGCCTTAGCTCAAGCTCTGAATCTTCTGACGAGGATAACCATGACTCGAATCCTTCTCTCGCCAAGAAGATTCCATCGACCAGTTCTTCTATGGATCAGTTATCTAGCATCTTCTCAGACTGTTTCCAAGGAATGGGAGATGCTCCCTTAGCTTCTCTTTGTGGGGCTCTCGCGAACGTGTGTAATGCTGCTTTACTGGAAGGCAATAATTCATTCAATGGGGTCTCTAGAGTTGTGTCTCCTGACCTTTTGAATGCACTTGGGTCTCGGTATGTGTGCGGTCATACTTCCCCCTGCTAACTTTAAATTGTTTAAGTATATATATGTTTTAATGATTTTCCTATCTTCTTTTATAGGTTGGAAGAACTTCCTTTGTAGTTGCCTCAGACCTTGAGAGAAGACGCAACAGCCTGGAAAAGAAGAATTCCCAATTGAACAAGAGGATTCGAGAGTTAGAAATTGAAGCTGCGTCATCTCGCGATAAAGACGAGAGAATTCAAAAGTTAAATACCGAACTTGACTCCCAAAAGGATAAGGTGTCCTCTCTTCAAAATGCCAATCAAAGAACTTTATGGTATAAAATTTTACCTCCTTTTACTATTTTTATTTTATCGGTCGCATATTTCTGCCTAACTTATTACTTTCGCAGATGTATATAATCTCTCCGATGAGGCCATTCTTCTCCATACATTTCCTGATCCTATGGATAATAATCTTCTTCTCGCTCACCTCAACAACTCTTTAAGTAGTTCATCGAACAAAATTAACTCTCTTTCATTAAATGAACTTCAGACCAAATATCGTCTTTTAGAAATTGAGCATAGATGCGGTTTAAGTGCTGCCAACCAATTTAAACGAATGTTTCTCGAGTCCCATAAAGAAACCAAAATTTTGAGGAAGAAAATTAGTGACCATATAGATGATAAAGATCGCATTGCTAATAATGGTGCACAGGCATTAGCAACATTTCAAAAATCTCTCCTTGAATTACAAATTGAGCGAGATGAATTGCTTCGCGAGAATTCCTTGCTTAGTGAGCGAGAAGATCAAATTCGTTCTCTCCTTGTTATAAATCAGGATTTACGAATTCGCACGGGCTGCGAAAGTTTTAGATAATGCCGAAATAACCTAGGTGTTGATGTTAGTCTTCACGCCGAGCATACTTCCTTGATTAAAGATATGATATCCGATGAGAGAAGGTTGCTTATTATACCTTATTGCTTCTTATTTCGTAGTATTGCTTGTAAATTATTAACTTGTTATTTCTTATTTGCAGAATCGAGAAGAAGCTTCAAAGTTAGAATTAGAGAGCTCGAATCGAAAAGAACAACTCGTAAAGAATTTTCCAACGAGAATTGAAGAACTTCAAACCGAAAAGAGCGAGCTCGCAAAGAATCTCTCCTTCGCGAGAATAGATATTCCAGTTGAAGAAACAATTTCTAACGCATAAGTGGAGAACTTTAGCAATGATCTTTATTCGTTTTCGCAATGGAGGCATGGAGTATGTTTGTAAAGACCACAATATCCCTCTGCATTCATATCCTTGTCTCCTTGAAAAGGTTCCCCGAGAATCGCTGTCTCGGACGTTTCGATAGCGAGGTGGCGAAGAAGAAAATTCTTCTCCGAACAATCGATCAAGAATCGGATGAAGAAGAAGAATCGCCAAAGAGATAACTCTTTTTGTTTTTTTTCGCTTGTAATATCTCTGTACATTTCGTATCCTTCTTATAGTGTATTTCTTGGATTTTTCCCTACGAATTCAATCTTCACTTCCCCTTTTTGGTAGTTCTTCCTTGTAATATAATTGGCTAACATTATTGATGTATAACTCTTTCATCGAGAGGATGAATAACAATATTTCATCTTTTCCATTCCCATACTTGCCTCGTTATTCATCTTGGATGGAAGATTTTAGTTGTCATCATGTATGTTGTTGAATAATTATTTTATTGTTATTGAAGTATATCGTTGCGACAAGGTCGCAAGCCGCCTTTACACTTTCATGCAATGGCCCATTGACCTTGCCTTATCATTTTTGTGTGGTCTTCCAAGTCAGACCTCCCTAATTAGAGGTCTTCCCCTGCCACCTTTCATTGCGACAAAATCGCAGGACGTCTTTACACTTGCATGTAAAGACCCATTGATCTTGCCTTATCATTTTCCAAGTATTTTTGCCTCTGCAGATATTTTAGTTGCGACAATATGACAGGCCTATATATCCTTGCGAACACATAGCCCCATGACATTGCACCGCCGTGCGACGAAATCGCAGGACGTCCGTACACTTTCATGTAAAGACCCATTGATCTCGCCTTACCCTCGCGTTAGTATTATTGCCTCTGCGAGGATCATTGCACAAAATGACGAGCCTAAATTCTCTTGCGAGAACAGAGTCTCATGACATTTGCGTCTGTTTTGACACCCCCTAATGGAGAGCGTCGCCCTTATCATCTCCCGGTTGCCCCTTCAAGGAGGCGAAACATCGGCCATACAAGACTAGCTCCTCCCATCCGGTCTTAACAACAACTTGATTGTTTTCGCAGCCTCTTATCCCTTATACCTATATGGTTTATGGTTACGAGACTGCACCTAAGTGGAGTTTTCTTCGGGCGAGTGCAACATATGCCAAGACTTGCCAAGAATGGCCGGGGTAGGTTCATCCATCCCGGCACTCCGGCTCAACCTGCACCTCGGCGCCTTGAGCATACACGACTCCTAAGAAGAGGCCCTCGGTCGCCCAACCAGGTATAACCTACATATATAGTTGGGAATCCAAGGTACCTCTTAGGATAGGCTTTCATGGGCCCCAATTTTTTCATGACTCAAGCTTCAGGAGCGGTGTAACCTTCCCCCTGAGCCATGTCGAGAGATACCCCCTTATATGACGCACTTTAGGTCTTACATTTGCCTCTTACGAAATGTTATTCGCGAACTAGGGTGTACGCCATAAAGGTTCGTCCCATTCATTTATTCATTCATTTTTGTTAAATCATTCAATCATTCAATCATTCATGTTTCAATATTTGTTAATATTTGTTTTGCGAAGTATTCGCCAAATTCCATATCATTTGTTGTGTCTTTATCTCTTTCTTAATCGAATTCTCATTTACCCTTGACTGCAAGATTCTCGCACATCATTACTTCAATTGCTACTTTTCCTCCTCGCTTTTGTTAACTATTCACTTCTTATACCTTTTGTTCCTCATATCCTTCGCTCCTTTATTATCATAACATTACTGTTTCTAGGCATTCACCTCGCGAGGTATGTTGGTCCTTACTTCTATAACATCTACCATCAGCTTTTTCCTTTCTCCGCTCATCTCTCACATGTTGTTTCCAACCCTTTCTTTTGGCATTCCTTTCTTCGCAGCTTTCTACATCGACCTCATGACATTGCTGTGACTCCTTCCAATCTCCCTGTATAATACCAATGCCATTTGGATGTGGGAATTTTATGCATTGATGATATGTGGATGCGACTCCCAAAATTTCATGAAGCCATGGCCTCCCAATCAGCGCATTATATGGAGATTCCACATCAACCACACAGAATAAGATATCAGTTGATAATCCCTGTAGAGGTATTCTCATGTGAACTTCTCCCTTTGGTTTGTTTGCAGTGCCATTAAAGCCATATATCTTGTATGTCGAGGGGATCAAATCCTCGTCTTTTCCTCCCATCGTCTTGTAAGTATGGTAAAAGAGAATATTTACCGAACTTCCGGTGTCGATTAGGATTTGATTGATCGCCCAACAAGCACGCTTCATCATCTTCTCCATCAACTGGTTTCGGGTTAATCTCTAATTTTACCACCAACGGGCTATCATGTGTTTCTCTTCCTTTTGGCACTTCATTTGCGGAGAGAAAGAAATAGTCTTTTGCCACTTTTCTAATCTGGCTGTTTCCGCCTGAGCTCATTATTTCTTTATCATCAAGATCTCTCGCAAAGACTCTACCGAGCACGTTGTCATGAAAATCTTCGATTGTGCGATAAGAGTGGACGATAGAGTTGCAATTCAAATTTTTGGCTTTGCTCCGATTTCTATCACAAATGTTTCCTTTCCTTTCGTTGACATGTTAATCAGTGCATTTCGGTGGTGGTGGTAATGTCGGCCTTTTTCTTCTCCTTTTAGAAAGTGATTCAGACTTCCTTGATCAATCATCCCGAGAATAATTCTCTTTACGTTTCTGCAGTCGTTTGTTCGATGTCCATGGAAGCGATGGTAAGAACAAAATTCATGACTTCGTCGCACGGTGGTGGTTCCATCCCAAGCGTTCCAAGGTCTTTGGTACATCTTCCATCACAAGTATAGCCTCCCAGATCTTTTCCACACTAGCATTCGGTGGAGGCATCTTAATTGGTTCCCATACTATTCTCTGCGGCTTCTCCGCCCTCCATGGTTATATTGCCTTTGGCCCACCATAAGTTTCTTGCTCGTGATCTAGCCTCTGAATCTTATTATTGTCGTTACAGTTATAATAGTTCCTTTCTTGTTCAAATTCCTCCCTGGTCATGGCTTCCCATAGCTACTATCTTCGTCTCTCATCAGCCTTTCCCCCTTGCTTGTCCTTGCGAAGTGCTCGCCATTGTATTGATGAATCGAGGTAACAAGCTTGCGTTCGCAGCATTCGAGTTTGTGTTCGCGACTGGATAAGAATTCATTTCATTCTGTCTTTCTTCTAAGGCGATATATTCTTCCTGTAATTCTCAGATTACGCCATCGTGATTGTATTTTGACTCTAAAAATTTGAATGTATAACAAGTTAGTCGCGAAGAGAGCATTCACAAATGAGAGGATGAGATATCTTTCCTCAACCCGTCCCTGCCATTTCGCTACACATGGTTCTCCATCTTATTGTCAATCGCCTTAAGCTCTCGCCAACCCTTTGTTTCAACCCGAATACATCTTCAATCTGGTCGCGAAGAGTTGTTGCTTATGTATGCTCCCAGGGATGTGGCTTGTAAATGATTAAATGATGTGATTGTGTTCCTTGGTAGACCCTCAAACCATTTTAATGCTTCTCCAATTAGGCTTGACGCGAAATATTTACACAGTATAGCATCATGATTCTCCCATTGCAACATACACCTCATATAGGCCTTGATATGTTGTACCGCACAGTTGTTCCATCAAGATGTTTGTTAATGCAGGGGAGATTGCACTTAGGAGGTATTCCTCCCATCTCGTACTTCTAGCGTGAAGGGGTTCTTCGCAGCTTTCTCGCGATGGCTGGCGTCCAATTGTTTCCTTCCTCCTTCCCTTCTATTGTTCAAGCAATCCTCTCATTTCAAATGAGTTCTCTTAAGATTTGTTCATTTGCCTCGAATTTGACTCTCATTGGTCTTTTTAGCTCGCTTCTCTCCTTCTTCGCTCGTAAAACTGTTTTGACCTTCTTGTTCGTTATTTTCTTCTCTCCTTTCCCCTCGCGACGCTCTTCTTCGTTTCTTTCTACAATTCGCACGCCATTATATCGGTTGTTCTCTCTTCTTGGTTGTCTCTCAGCTCTCACTGCGCCCTCTCATATTCTTCATTAATATTTCTATTGGCACGATTCTGTTCCCTTCTTCTTTCGCGGTTATCATGGTTATTCTAGGATTGCCTCCTCCATCTCTTGATTTTCCATTTCTTCTCTTAGCCTTTCTCTCGCGAGCTAGCCGCGCTTGTTCAATGTAGTGTCTCTCAATGTCATCTTCAATCTCTCGGTTTCTTCTCAGTTCTTCTCTCCGTGCAAGATTATTCTCCCTTCAAAGATTTGGGTCATTCGGTTCTTGGAGTTGCATGTTTCCTTGATTTTCCCTATTCCGCTCATTTTGAAGATTTTCGGGTTGAGGAATATAACGATCTTCTATTTTTCTCTTCTCTCGCCATGCTCTATATTCGGATTTTGCGTTTCTTCATCGGTGCTTTCGTTGGTAAAACTCTCCTTCTTTCTTCTCCAATCCGATCTTGAACTTGATCTCACGCTACTTCTAGATCTCCTATTTTGCAACCTCATATTTTCCATCCTCAATTCATGATTCTGTCTTGTCAAGTTTGCTCGTTCCTCCGCCTCTAGCCGTCTCTCCTCATGTATTGTTTGTCTCAATCTTTCTAATGCTTTTGCGATTTCTTCGTTACTCCCCGGATTCATTTCTCCATTCATTTCTTGCTCTCCTCCTCCTTGTCCATTGTTCACCAACTGCTGCTCCTCTTCTCTCTCGTCTTGAATCGGATCTCCAAGTATGTACACTTACTCTATCATAATCCTCGGCGCGTTTGCTCTTTGGGAGATTGGTGGTGATTTTGATCTTCTCCGTCATTTCTCCTATTCATCCTTGATGATTCTCCTGTTTCATCCTCCTTTCTCCAGCAAGTCTCCCACTTCTTCTTACAATCGTTGGTTGCCCTTGTACATTTCTTCTTCTAGCCATTTTTCTTTTCCAATGAATTCTTGAGTGTCTTCTCCAAATCTTTATTGTTAATCCAAATTCCTTCCAATTTCTACGTCAATCTCTCACAGTCCCTGTTTCTAGCGCATATGTAGTATGGGATTTCCCACACTACACCCCTTACTCGATTTTGCTTAATTAATCCATTGGAAGATGTAAGATCAAGAACATTTATTGATTGAATTCATGAAGTGTTTACACAGGAAAATAGAATTACACTTAGAAGTTAAAACACTCTTAAACTTTCTCTCTCCTAATGACTTGCCTCACCATTCCAAAAAGATCCTCCCTTACAGACTCATCTAGCCCTTTATATAGGGTAATACATAGTGGATGACAACTTAAGCTACCCTTTATTTTCGGGAATGTCCTTGAAGTGTCGCAGATGCACAAACATTCGCTCTCGCGACACTTCTTAACCCTCGCCAGGTCTCTCGTCTTCTTTATGTTTTCATGTCGTTATTCATTGCGTCGTTTATTTTAGCTCCTGAGGCGCCTTTCGCGACAATGTCGTTTATTAATCCCGCGAGTCTTATGCGTTGCGATATTATGATCCTACACATATAATTGTTACAAACCCGGTTTTTAATTATTTTCTCCCATTTTCATCATTTGTAAACACTTTGAGCAATGAAATCAACTTTTGAGCGTGTTTCCAACATGATGAGCTAAACCCATCATTTGGGGCGACGGAGGAAGCTATTTCGTCAATGAAAAGTGGTAATCTCTATTTTATTTAATTTATGCAATTATTATATGATTATTTGCCTTGATAAATAAATAGATAAAATGGTTTTGTTAAACAATTGTTATTTCAATTGATGGAGCATGCTAGCCTAGGGTTTTGATGTCCCATACTTTCGTTCTACAATTGTTATTTCTAAAAAAATCAACTTTTGAAATATTAAGAATCAATTTGAATGAAGGATTTGCATAATTATAATTAGAGAATATAAATCACTTTGATATTGGTAATTAGTGGAATCCATAGCCCCGGATCTTCTCCATATTTTTCATATCACTTTTATTTAAGTTTGCTATATTTTTAATTTAAAATTAAGTCTAAAATCTTTCACAAGTCTTGAACGAACTCTTACTACAACTCAACTTTGAAATCACATCACGGGTGCATAAACTCACGATCTGGTAATAACACGAACGAAGATCTATCTTGAAAACACCAAGCGCCATTCAACTCATCTAAAAATTCTTCAAATGAGAGGAATTGGAAATTTGTCTTTGACAAAGAATGTCATTGAGTTTACGATAATCGATACGTAAAAACGCCAAGTTCCATCCTTCTTCTTGACTAGGAGAATAGGAGCAGCAAATGGACTATGGCTTGGTTGGTGATGTGGTTTCGAAGTTGTTGTAGAAAGTGGTAGTAAAAGTTCGTTCAACTCGGGCTTGTAAAGGTTTGATTTAAGAAAATACTAAAAACAAAGAAAATATATTCACAAGTTTGTCACAAAAATCGAGAGAAGACCGAGACTGTGGATTCCACCATAACTCATTCATGCGATTCGTATATTTATTCCAAACAATTATAGCTCAAATAATATTGACTCTAGTTATTTGCCAAGGTAGATTCTTAAAAGATTGATTGTAAATCACTAGCATGACGCATCAAAAGCACTTAGACCAAGCATACATCATCGCACGACATCACAATCAATTAAGAAAAATCATAAAACGATTGATAATAGTGCAAGTAGTCATAAAAAGAATTAAATATAATTACCACACGCATGAAATATGGCTTCCTCCGTCATCCCAGTGTTGGGGTTTAGCTCCTCATATTATTCACGTGCTCAAAATAATTTTTCATAGCTCAAGTAGGTGAAAAACAAGAGAAAACTAATAAAGCAGACAGTTTGCAACGCTGTAGCGGCGTTACAAACAGCTCTTACAACGGTGGTGAAGCTATTACGAGAAAAGATGACAAGCTTATGATGTATGTGATCTAATATTCTTTGAACAACGATACTTCTTTTGTCTTTGTTTAAATAAGAGCGCCTTTGTTAGTCATTCTTCGTGTTCCGAGAACGACACTTTTATGGTGTCAAATGAAACTCTTTTCTTCTTCTTCACCCGCTTGCTCTCCGTACCTCAGTAACTTTCCTAATCCTCCGTATCGACCCCCAAATACTCTCGACACCCCTCTATGGTTCTCGGCCTCTATATATATATACCACAGAGTCCATATAGATCGATTAAATCCGAGTTTATCTCTCCTTTCCTCTCATTTGCAAGTCACGTAAATATTTCCCTCTCTTTCTCTCTTTACGCATCCTTATTTTACCAGAATCCTTCCAAAGATAGCGTATAATCAAAAAGGGAAGATATTATTATCAATTTGATACGTAACTTCCCTTTCTAAATCCAGAAAACTTGAGAAAATATATCAACTCCTGTTTTATCGTGAACCCATGATAATCCTCTATTTAATCGATTCTAACACATACACCTCCACCGTTGGGTACTAACATGCCCATATCAACTTCAGTCCAGTGAAGAAATCCGTCAAAAACGGAAAACCCGAGCCTTTTCTTCTCCCCCCTGTTTTACCTCCGATCGATTTTCTATCCCAACTTTGTCTAATTTGAAAACTTTAGAAACCATTTAGCTTTAACAATCCATCCCAAGAGAATTCAGCGATTGAATCTCTCCCAAACACATCCAAAATCAAACCCTAAAATCATGTATTGAAAGGCACATTTTCCTTAAAATTTTCAGAATTCAAATGTAGAAGATGATGCCCCTTATCCCTCTTTGGGTTCCTTTAACACTTGGGTGTCCTGGGTGTAAATAGCAAGTGGGTGCCCCTTAGTAATTGAGGTGCCTTATCCAAATGAGGTGTCCAGAATAGTAATTTTCTCCCCAGCGCAAATACCACTTTTCGAGCCAATTTTCCCGCAAAGCTTATTTTTCCAAAAACACCTACAAAAACATAAAATAATCAAATAAGTATAAAATCGAGCATTAACAATACATATAATTGAGATCAAAATAAACACATAAATGCGTCTATCGGTTGGATCACCCAGAGGATAGCATTTGAGACTAAGGTTTCCCTACTGAGACTTATGTATATAAGGGCATTTATATGGCCTTTGAGAAGTTCAGCAGGACCTAGTTTTTAACGAAATTTTATGGTCACCGACCTAGAGGAGGAAGGCCAGTAGGTTCTTTAAAAACATCGAGAAGGATCCTAGAATAGTTGAGACCGGCAGGTGGTGGTGGACGAAAGGGGTAGTAGAAATTGAGAAAAATTGGCCAATGAGTGTGTAGGGTATTATTATTAAGAAACTTCTTTAATGAAGAAGCACTAATAAGACTCAGAGAGGGTTTAGAAGAGGTACCCTGAAGTGTGATTGGAGTGCCTTGATGTAGAAAAGAAATACTGAGCTGACTAAAGTTAAAAGTAACATCACCCAAATGGCGCAACCAATCAACCCCTAAAACAATGTCACATCCACCTAAAGGAAGAGCTCGTAAATTTACGTTAAAACCGATGCCCTTGCATTTCCTAGTTGAGGTGTTGGAGATACCATTCCGATGGTGCTATCCCCATTAGCAACTGTGACAAGCATTTGACCAGTTGGAGAGACATAAAGGCCCAATTTAGATGTCAATGCAGCATCAATGATACTATGGGTGCTGCATGTATCAACAAGGATAACCACGGGATGTTTGTTGAGATGGCCAGAGATTCGAATAGTGTCATGAGCAATAGTTCCTGTCAAAGCATGCAAAGAAATTTCAATTGCAGGATCAGAATTTGAAGGAGAAGCATCAGAGAGTTCTTCAGTGGATAAGGAATCAGGTTCTTCTAGTTCTTCATCAGCAATCAACATGAATAGTTGTTGATTTTTACATCTGTGACCTTGTCTGTAAAACTCATCACAATTATACAAAGCCCCTTATCTTTATGAACCTGCATTTGTGCATGAGTGAGTCTCTTGACAGGAGGAAGAGAGTTATCTGGTGAAGTTTTTGTGGGAGTAGTGGGGTGAGTTACAATGTGAGATGATGAGGAGTTATGGGTCTTAGAAAAGGTGGAAGAAGAAGTGAAAAAGGGTTTGATGGTAGATGGTGGATGGGAGACAGAAAGTGGTGAGGGTGTAAATGGTCTAGAGAAAGATTTAGTGGGTTTAGGCTGGTGATGCATAGAAGCCTGCTGCATTCTTGCCAAATAAAAAGCTGTAGCAGTGTTGTCAGGTTTGAACATTTGCACTACTGTGCGAATCTCTTCCTTTAATACACTAATGAAACTCAGTGTATAGAAACTCTCAGGCAGATAAGGATTATTAGCTACCATAAAACTTTTATAATGTTCCCAAAGATCATAATAATCTTCTACAGTGGTAGTTTGGAACAATTTATTGAAACTACCAACATAATTATCCCGAGCTATATCTTCGAATCTAGCACATAAATCATGAACAAAAGTATCCCATAGAATGAAATCTTTACCCTGCTGATAGTTTAAAAACCAAGGATCTACTGAAGAATCGAAATGAATTACAGCCATATCAACACGCTCATCATCAGGAAATTTATGTAAATTGAAATATCGTTGGCATTTGAGAGCCCAACCACAGGGATTAGTACCATTAAATCGTGGAAAATCCACTTTGGGTGTACGAGATTCACCGTGAGAGAAATTATGCACAAGCCAACAAATCCTGCCATGGAAGTATCTCGATTAGGTTCGGGTATCTCAAGAAGATGGATACGGAGGTGAATTCGTGTTATGGTTAGGGTCAAGTAAACTGATAAGAAGGTTCATCTTGGTACCAATGACTGAATCTGGATTTAATCTCGGTGATTGAATCAGAAGTTGAGCTTACAGTGGATGAAATTTCTTGAAGCTTTTCTTTGGTGGCCATGGTTCTGAGTTCGAGGATGGAGTCCGATACCAATTGTAGTGTATCTAGTACAACAACAAGATGAATTTGGGATAAAATTGGTAGCAAGCTACCTTCTCTCCGATAAACGGGCTTAAACTTCAATTGAAGTAAATGGGTTTTCATTACACTCGGAGAAAAGAATGATTGGTCTTTAATAGACCAATCCTCACTAACTTGTATCAACGGCTAGTAAAGCATTACATCTAAATACGGGACTCGAGGACTGACTCTAGGATGAGTACACCCATACAATGGATAATTACACCCACTAGTAACTACTTAGAATTAGAGTGATGCATAATGAAGCTGTGGCATATGACAATGTGATTCGATAATCCGAATAGTAGTTTTGTACAAACCACTAAAGTGACTCATTAATTTCTCTAAAATGCGTTTTCTTCCACATGTATTAGAGATAATATTTATATATTCAATTCCATTTTCACAGTGAGTTTCCAAGTGATAACCATATGCACGGATATCTTTGAAGCTCAACAAGGTGCTGGTTAGCTCTAGTGCATATAAAGCTTCGTGACTTTAATCATTGTGCCATTTGGCAACAAAATTGAGCATTACCTCGCTTAATGATCACTTGTGATGATACAATCATCGTAGTCACAGAGGGTTTATAAGAAATTAAGTCAACAAATAATTGCCTATTTCTTAAAATAGTGTGTGTGGTACCACTATCAAAAGCACTCAATCTCTTCGAGGATGACATTCCTACAAGTAAATGGTACTTGAGAGAATTGGACACATAATTCAACCATGTAATAGATTATCACGGTAAAAATTTAAATCCAAAGCGGTATCTATAAAAATTAAAAACCACCGATCCATCAACAAAAACGATAATTTAAGACTACCTAACATAGTTTAAGTCATCAAAAGAAATATTTAAACCAAAGTCGCTAAACCACAAAGCAAGAAAATAAACAACTTTTTAGGGTCAAAGGATAACTAAAAAAATAATAATAACAATCAATCAAAGTCGGGTGTTTCCATAAGGGCATGGTTCTTGTTGCCCTGGAAGTCTGAAATGGTGAAGTTGACATCTGGGGCATGATCATGTTCTTCCACATAGTGAGCTTATTGATCTATAGATTCCCGTTACTTTTAGTAGCTGGCTGCTACCTTGGCTCTAGCCTTACATTGCTGGTACCAATGTCCGGAGATTCCACACTTGTAACAAGGTGCATTGCCATTCTAGAACTTCTTAGGTGTGGGGTTCTTATGTGTTTTTTTCAATGATTTTGCCCCCTACCACTAGGTCCGTAGTAACATCTCTAGACTAGGTATTTGAATGGCCTTCACGCCGATGGCCCCTTCCACGATGACCCTTTTGTCCTCTTCCACGTGGGTTGTTATCCCGACGTGAGTATGGAGCATGAGAATATGAATCAACATTTTTAACCCTCTTTTCTTTGGGGTGTTTTCCTTTGTTATCCTTGCCATAGTTAGCCTCGGAAATTTTCTTCTTCCCGGGGGCTCTAGCATTGTTGTTTGCTAGAACTTCATTATGCCTTTCGGCCACCCGCAATAAGTTGATCAACTGGCTAAAAGTTTCTTAAGGCAAGGTTAAAGGACATTAGTATGACTAGTTCTGGTACTGTATTCCCAAAGACCAAGTTTCTTAATGGCCAATGGAGTGAGAAACCAGATTTCTTTGTGGTTCTTAAAGTATTCTGGTTGAGTCAAAATCTAACAGATGACAGTACCCCATTAACGGTTTAGATAAAGGCAATTTTTTAAGGTTAAAATATAGGTCATATTATAATAGTAATAAAAAGAATCGATACAATCACATACAAAGAACACACACGATATACAAAACACACACAGATGATAAATATATATTAATTTGAAAGGAATTAATTACAGACAGGGCATTGGGATGTGAATCGGTAACAGAGTCAGACAGACAACAACAAAAAAAAATATCATACCATAAAATAAAATAGATAATATAGAGTCAGACATTATAATTTGAATGAGCTACAATAATAAAATAAATTTTAATAAAGTCATAAATTCTAAATTACGTTACAAACATAAACACGTTACATACATAACACCAAAATACAAAAACAGTTATTATATTATTACTTTTAGTTATATACATTGCCAGAAACATGGGATAAACACTAGCATATAGCACGTCAATCATCAATAATTTTTTTTTTCAAACATAAATAAAAATAATAATTAATCAGGATGCATACCAAATATGGTGTTAAGCAGTACAAGATCAAACAGACAGCACTCATCATAGCGTATGACAAAAAAAAAAACACTATTATAATAATCTAAAAGAAATGATAAATCCAATCACTACAACAGATTTGACATATGGAGATTATATTCCAAATCTAAACGGACACATGTGACCACTGAAAATAGATTGAGTATTTTATATACAAAACAAATCACTACAAACAAGTAAAATATAAAGTTTAAATAGTTTATTATTATCTTCTTTTTTATTTATTTAAATCAAATCATATAGAAAACTGTTCTTAGGTACATAGCAATCATGGGTTGTCAGGCATAGGATCTACATAGGATTTACATAGATGATGATAACGTATATACTAAAAAAAATTAAAAAAAATATATTTACATTATATACAGACAAAATACTTAATATGGGTAGTTGATTTTAAAAAGTACAAAGATCTTACAAAGGCCATACCCATACAAAACGAAATCACAGATCGATCGGGCGTGCAAATAAAGAAAAAAATAAACAAAAACATGGCAGAGATTTCACGTGAAATGAATTTCATAGATACATATTTACATGCATACAAACGATATGCAAGACAAGATATCACATCAACGGTCACAAATAATAAAGTGAAATGTAACAAAGAAGAAACAAAATCTTTAGTTATACCTTTTAGCAAACACATGGTTGGGAAAATGATAAGTAAAAATACCAAATCGGGACGGCTAGGCGATGTGCTTTTCAAACGGTGCCTTGTTTGGATTTGATGATGACCGAAAAGAAAAGTAAAAATCATTGCAAAGCAGGATTAGAGCTCGTCTTATAACGTTTTGGAGTAAGAATGGAATAGAGAACAACAAACAAGAAGAGAGAAGAACCTTTTCATCAACCAAAGAGAAGAACCCCATTACATGTATAATATTCTATTTATACAAGAGTAGAAGGAAAACCCTAGTATACTAATGGATCTAAGACAAACATGGGCCATAGGCCCTATAACATTTTACTTATTATTTAACTTTTAATTATTCTTTTTAGCATTTTATTTAATTAGAAATTAAAAGTAATAGTAGTTAGTCCCGGTGGAACGATCGTGCTTCAATCGGTAGTCGTGCACTTAAGACACATTAAAAATCCCATCATTAGGATCGGTTCTACCTCGACTCCCATATAGGTAGGGATCGGTTCTACTTTGACTCCCAAAATAAGTTAGGATCGGTTCTACCTTGATTCCCTACATAGTTTAGGATTGGTCCAACCTTAAGATCTTCAATGAAAACAGGACATTTATTAATCCTCTTGATTTCTTTCAACTAAGAAACAAGTTCGTAAGTCTACCTCCTTAAACTCATGTAATTAAAGATAGTTTTCTAGGAATGAAATCAAACTTTATGTTCACTACATTATCTAGTAACGAGTTACAAAAATTATGTTGATGTCGCAATTATAAAGTTCAAAAGATAAGCATTATACTTCGTAATATAATATACCAATATAAAGCATTCACAACTATTGATAACATGCGTAAAGTTATATACATGAAACTATAATATAAGAGACTTGATCATCATATTGTGATCAAAGTGTCAAGGAACAATATATCAATACTTATGAATGCTTTATATCGGGTATATCGAATTACTAAGTATAACGCTTATCTTTTGAAATTGTAATTGCGATATCTACATAATCTTTGTAACTCGTTACTAGATTGTGTGATGAACATAGGTTTGATTTCATGCCTAGAAAACTATGTTTAATTATATGAGTTTAAGGAAGTAGACTTATGAACTTGTTTCAGAGTTGAAAGAAATCAAGAGGATTAAAGGTTCCAGTTTTCATTGAAGATCTCAAGGTAAAATTAATCCTAACTTATGTTGGGAGTCAAGGTAGAACCGATCCTACCTATATTGGCAGTCAATGTAGAACCAATCCTAACCTAAGTTGGGAGTCAAGGTAGTAAGGTCTCAATAGGCAAAAACATATTTTTCTAAGTCATGTACACTTTAGAGTTATTTGGAAATGGGTTTTTGCAAAAATGGAAATTTCAAGATGTCGACATAATGAGTAAGTTAAACATGAGATGAAATCTTATTTATTAATTGTTCAAAGATATTCCTGGATACTCAAGGTGAGATCCCAAAACGAAATAGTTGAAAATCTTGCTTAAGATTTTCGAATGAATATGTCTTTGTTTTACCAGCAAGCAAAGCATATTCTGGAAAGATATATTAGTTAAGTGTTAGCTAATATTGAGATGTCCAAGAGAAATTTCGGTTATACAATATTGGTTAGAATCAGCCAAAACCGAAATTAGGTGCTTTATTGCATATCTTGAGAATATTTTCGGTTATGGAAATTCCTTGGTGTCCAAACTACCTTGGTCTATGAATAGTGAAGTTTATTCCTCTTACAAACTTATCCTGAGGCAGCACTTCTGTTTCGTATTCACTTTTGTAGACGACTAATAGTAGTACTTGTAATACTATCTCGAAGAGGAGAGTAACCTAATTAGGCGAAATCTCGTATGTCCACTAGTTTAAAGACTTTTTTGGGATCAAGAAGCGTCTACTAGTACCGTTGGTGGGAAACTAGAATTGCATTGTTATTTTAGTTTTCGATTATTGATTTGATTGACTAACGGTTGTTAACTCTTGATTGCACCTAGTTTGATTACTCTTGACAGCCTTGTCTTCTGACATAATGTCACTTAAACTAGTCAAGAGATTAACGGTAGTTCGGGATCATTTTTAGATCAGCGTTGACTTGTGATCATCCATTGTTAACAGCACTCAGATTCTGTGCGCCATCGATCAAAAGTTGGAATCAAGTTTTTTATTATGCAAGTACAAAAGATTATTGAAGATTTGGAGATAAGAAGATTTTTCTTATTGGTTTCGTATCTTTGTGATTTGCTTTGTGCACAAACTTTATCAGCTGGGATCCCACTATATATAGTTTATTTTTTGATAGACTTGTTATTGCTAGCTGTATTTAGATCGACAAGCTATTATTTGGTGGTACTCTTCAGTATCTGAATCTGGTATAGTTCTGTTTGACTTAATCTGGTTAACTTGTTAATCCAGATCTTGGAAGATCTAAACCCTACAAAGGAGTTTAATTGATTTTAAACAAAAAAGCCTTTATCATGCTCAATATTATATCTCTGATTAACTTCTTGAGATAAGAGAGTGGCTAACAAATAGATTAGGCATTTGGTTTTTGGAAGACGATCGAAAGGGTTAAGTGCTTAAAGTCTTTAGAGAGGCTGAAGCAACTTAAGATAGTGGACTCTATCTTAGGATTCACGTGTTTTGTTCAGATTTGTTGTAGGCGCATGGATACTGAGGAAACTAGGTAAGTAGGGTAGTTTACTTGGTCTCAACTATACGAGGTTGGTAGTGTCTTTGTATAGCGGCTTAATTCTAAGAGTATTCAAAATTGTACTAGGTCCCGAAGTTTTTCTCGCATTTGCGGTTTTTTTAGATTAACAAAATCTTGTTGTTTTCTTTTACTTTACTTTCACATTATAATTTGTTTAAGTTGTAATTTAAGTAATTGCACTTGTACGTTATAGTTTCAGGTTCGGTTTCGAACTTATTCTATATACCAAGTTTATACTTTCTAGTAGCTATCTTCTTGACATTATCTGTCTATATTAGATCACACAAGGTATCCGACTTATAGGTTGGTATCGAAAAGATTGTGATGTACTTGGTACCCTCGTCATTTTAATTGGTATCAGAGCAGGAAAACACGAAAAGATCAAACAATCTATATTTAGTTCCATCCAACCTATTAGACTATAAGTTAAAATGGTTTTGACGAAACCTACAATTTATTCAGTTAACGTACCATCAAGATCCGATATCTTCAATTTTTCGTGGTGGAAGACACGAATAAAGAAATAAAACTCTCTTTCCGGAGTATCTTTGGAATACGGATTAATGCCATATGTATCTCAAGTTTATTGTATAGACTTTTGTGATTAGAGGTATCACAAATACCCATGTGACATCCACCATGTCAAAAAATGATATGCGTCACATTTTTCAAAAGGACCTAGTAGTATCTCATTGCTATTATCATTTTGAAATTGTTGTTCTTGTAAAAAGAACAAGTGAAAGTCTTAATATATATTTTTTGGTATAACATCCATCTAAATATATATAAGTACACATTCAAGACTAAAATTGTTTGTGTGGCTCAAAAAAATTCTGATTCTTGGTACCTTCTTGAGTCTATGAAAGATAATTTGTTTGTTAACCACATTGTTAACAAAGGGATGCTTCATGCTCCTTACAACTGCTTCCACGAAGCATGTGATCTTTTAAAATATTTTCGAATTAATGGTTCTAAGGATATTTTCTATAAATATCTTCTCATGACCATGTTCATTTTTCTCTTACTCAATCATCTTCAATAGAAAATCCATCGTATGTTTTTTTCACCCCGAGCGGGTTGTGGAAGATGTTACCGAAAGTTTTGAGTAATAAGAGAGTAACCACATCTTTGGTCATGAATGTAGGACCATAATATCGCAATATACAGACTCGCGGGGGTAAATAAACAACGATGTCGCGAGGCAACAGAGCTAAAATAAACGACGCAAAGAATAACGACAAAGCGAGACATACGAGAAGATATGAGATCTGGCGAGGGTTAAGAAGTGTCGCAAGATTGAATAGTTGTACACTGGCGACACTTCGCGAGGCATTCCCGAAAATAAAGGATAGCTTAGCTGTCATCCACTATGTATTACCCTATATAAAGGGTCGAATGAGTCTGTTGTGAGGAGAGATCTCTTTAGAAGGGTTAGGCAAGTCACTAGGAGAGAGAAAGTTCAAGAGTGTTTTATTTGTTAAGTGTAATCCTGTGTTTTCTGTATAAACAACTGTTGAAATTAATCAATAAACATTCTCAATTATGCAACTTTCAATGGACTAATTAATCAAAATATAGTGAGGGGTGTAGTGTGGGAAAACCTGCTACTACATATGCGCTAGAAACAGGGACGAGCAGTGATTGACGAAGAAATTGGAAAGAATTTGGATTAACAGAGAAGAGATTTGGAAAAGATACTCAAGAATTCATTGAAAAAGAAAGATGGCTAGAAGAAAAATGTACAAGAGCAACCAACGGTTGTGAGAAGAAGTGGGAGACTTGCTAGGAGAAAGGAGGAATGAAACAGGAGAATCGTCAAGGATGAATAGGGAAATGACTTGGAGAAGATCAAAATCAACCACCGATCTCCAAAGAGCAAACGCGGCTGTGGATTATGATAGAGTGAGTGTACATACTTGGAGATCTGATTCTGAAGATGAGAGAGAAGAGGAGCAGCAGCTGGTGAACAATGGACAAGGAGAACAAGGGATGAATGGAGAAATGAATCCAGGAAACGAAGAAATGGCAGCATTAGAAAGATTGAGGCAGACGATACACGAAGAGAGACGATTAGAAGCAGAGGAGCGAGCAAATTTGACAAGACAAAATCATGAATTGAGGATGGAAAATATGAGATTGCAAAGTAGGAGATCTAGAGGTAGCGTGAGATCAAGTTCAAGATCGAATAGAGAAGAAAGGAGGAGAGTTCTGCCAACAGAAAGTATCGAGGAAGAGACACAAAATCCAAATACAGAGCATGGCGAGAGAAGAGGGGAAATAGAAGATCGTTATATTCCTCAGCCCGAAAATTTTCAAAATGAGCGGAATAGAGAAAATCAAGGAAACATGCAACTCCAAGAACAGAATGACCCAGCTGCTGAAGGGAGAATGATCTTGCATGGGAGAGAAGAATTGAGAAGAAACCGAGAGATCGAAGATGACATTGAGAGACATTACATTGAACAAGCGCGACTAGCTCGCGAAAGAGAAAGAATTAGAGCAGAAATGGAAAATCAAGAGATGGAGGAAGCAATCCGGCAGAATAACCATGACAACCGCGAGAGAAGAAGGGAACAAAATCGTACCAATAGAAATATTAATGAAGAATATGAGAGGGTGCAGATGGCGAGAGCTGAGAGGCAACCAAGAAGAGAGAACAATCGATATAATGGCGTGCGACCGGGTTAAAGAAAACGAAGAAGAGCGTCGCGAGGAAAGAAGAGGAGAAAATAATGAGCAGGAAGGTCAAGATAGGCACGAGCGAAGAAGGAGAGAAGCAGAGCTAAAAAGACCAGTCGAATCAAATTCTGAGGCAAATGAACAAATCTTAAGAGAGCTAGCTGAAATGAGAGGATTACTAAACAATAGAAGGGAAGGAGGAAGGAGACAACTGGACGAAGCCATCGCAGAAGCCGCGAAGAATCCTTTCACGCTAGAAGTACAGATGGAAGGAATACCTCCTAAATGCAATCTACCAGCATTAACCAACATCTTTGATGGAACAACCTGTGCGATACAACATATTAAGGCTTACATGAGATGTATGTTACAATGGGAGAACCACGATGCTATTTTGTGCAAATATTTCGCGTCAAGCTTAATAGGAGAAGCACTAAAGTGGTTTGAAAGTCTACCAAGGAATACAATTACATCATTTCACCATTTACAAGCCACATTCTTAGGAGCATACATAAGTAACAACTCTTCGCGACCAGGTATTGAAGATGTATTCGGGTTAAAACAAAGGGTTGGCGAGAGCTTAAGGCAGTTGACAATGAGATGGAGAACCATGTGTAGCGAGATGGCAGGACGGGTTGAGGAAAGATATCTCATCCTCTCGTTTGTGAATGCTCTCTTTGCGACGAATTTGTTATACATTCAAATTTTTAGAGTCAAAAATACAATTACGATGGCAGAACTGCGAGAATTACAGGAAGAATATATCGCCTTAGAAGAAAGACAGAATGAAATGAATTCTTATCCAGTCGCGAACACAAACTCAAATGCTGCGAACGCAAGCTTGTTACCTCAGTTCATCAATACAAATGGCGAGCACTTCGCAAGGACAAGAGAGCAAGGAGAGCGATGAGGGACAAAGAAGATAGTAGCCATGGGAAGCCATGATCAAGAAGAGTTTGAGCGAGAAAGGAACTACTATAACCGTAACAGCAATAATAAGATTCAGAGGCTAGATCATGTGCAAGAAACTTATGGTGGACGAAGGCAAAATAACCGTGGAGGGCAGAGAAATCATAGAATAAAAGTATGGGAACAAATTAAGATGCCTCCACCGAATGCTAGCGTTGAAAAGATCTGGGAAGCTATACTTGTGATGGAAAATGTACCAGCACCTTGGAATGTTGGAATGGAACCACCACCAGGCGACAGAAGTCATGAGTTTTGTTCTTACCATCGCTTCCATGGGCATCAAACAAATGATTGTAGAAACATAAAGAGAATTATTCTCAGAATGATTGATCAGGGGAAGCTGAATCACTTTCTAAAGGGAGGAGAAACAAGCCAGACATTACCACCACCGCCAGAAATGCACAGAACAGTGTCAGCGAAAGGAAAAGAAACATTTGTGATAGAAATAGGAACAAAAGCTAAGAATTTAAACTGCAACTCTATCGTCCACTCCTATCGCACCATCGAAGATTTCCATGACAACGTGCTTAGTAGAGTCTTCGCGAGAGACGCTAATGATAAGGAAATAATGAGCCTGGCGAGAACGACGCAGTTAGAAAAGTGGCAGTTGAAGACTATTTCTTTTTCTGCAGATGAAGTACCAAAAGGGAGAGAAACACATGACAGCCCGTTGGTGGTGAAACTAGAAATTAACCCAAGACCAAATTGGTGGAGAAGATGATGAAGCGTGCTTGTTGGGCGATCAACCAATTCTAATCGACATCGGAAGTTCGGTGAATATTCTCTTCTACCATACTTACAAGACGATGGGCGGAAAAGATGAGGATTTAATTCCTCGACATACAAGATATATGGCTTTAACAAAGACCGCAAACAAACCGAAAGGAGAAGTTCACATGAGAATACCTCTACAAGGATTATCCTTTGATATTTTATTTTGTGTGGTTGATGTGGAATCTCCATACAATGCGCTGATTGGGAGGCCATGGCTTCATGAAATTTTAGGAGTCGCGTCGACATATCATCAATGTATTAAATTCCCACATCCAAATGGCATTGGTATTATACAGGGAGATTGGAAGGAGTCGCAACAGTGCCATGAGGTTGATATAGAAAACTGCGAAGAAAGAAGTGCCAAAAGAAAGGGTTGGAAGCAACATGTGAGAAATGAACAGAGAAAGGAAAAACTAATGGTAGATGCTATAGAAGTGAGGGTTGAACATACTCCGCGAGGTGAATGCTTAGAGACAGACCAATGTTATAACAATGAAGAAGCAAAAGATATGAGGAGCAAAAGGCATAAGAAGTGAATAATCAATAACAGCAGGATGCAAAGTAACAGCTGAAGTAATGATAAAGTAGAATCTCGCAGACCAAGAGTAAAATGAGAATACGACTAAGAAAGAAAAGTGAAATACAACAAGTGAAACAGAATCGTGCGAATACTTCGCAAACAAATATCAACAAATAATGAAACATGAATGATTGAATGATTTAACAAATATAAATGCGCAAATGAATGGGACGAACCTTTATGGCGTACACCCTAGTTCGCGAATAACATTTCGTAAGAGGCAAATGTAAGACCTAAAGTGCGTCATATAAAGGGGTATCTCTCGCCGTGGTTCGGGGGAAGGTTACACCGCTCCCGAAGCCCGAACCATGAAAATTTGGGGCCCATGAAAGCCTATCCGGAAGAGGTACCTTGGATTCCCAACTATATATGTAGGTTATACCCTGGTTGGGCGACCGAGGGTCTCTTCCTAGGAGTCAGTGTATGCACAAGGCGCCGAGGTACACGGTTGAGCCAGAGTGCCCGGGATGGATGAACCTACCCTGGCCATTCTTGGCAAGTCTTGGCATGCGTTGCACTCGCCCGAAGAAAACTCCACTTAGGGTGCAGTCTCGTAACCATAAGCCGCTATAGGTATAAGGGATAAGAGACTGCAAAACAACCGGTTGTTGTTAAGACCGGATGGGAGGAGCTAGTCTTGTATGGCCGATGTTTCGCCTCCTTGAAGGGGCAACCGGGAGATGATAAGGGCGATGCTCTCCATTAGGGGGTGTCAAAACAGACGCAAATGTCATGAGGCTTTGTTTTCGCAAGAAGACTTAGGCTTGTCATATTTGTGCAATGATCCTGCAGAGGCAATAATACTAACGCGAGGGTAAGGCGAGATCAATGGGTCTTTACATGAAAGTGTACGGACGTCCTGCGATTTCGTCGCACGACGGCAATGTCATGGGACTTTATGTTCGCAAGGATATCTAGGCCTGTCATATTGTCGCAACTAAAACATCCTGCAGAGGCAAAAATACTTGAAAAATGATAAGACAAGATCAATGGGTCTTTACATGCAAGTGTACGGACGTCTGCCATGATTTTGTCGCCATAAAAGGGCAGGGGAAGACTCTAATTAGGAGGTCTAACTGAGGAAGACCACACAAAATTGATAAGGCAAGGTCAATGAGCCATTGCATGGAAATGTAAAAGGCGGTCGCGACCTTGTCGCCACAAGAAGAGATAAAATAAAGACTACCAAAATGATAAAACGAGAAAAGTAGGTTTCTTCACTCATGGAGATGCTCGCGACTGTCGCAATACAAAATTCGACATCGAAGAATACAATGCAAAGATGATGATGACTAAGTAAAATCATTTCATCAAAATGTAAGCGAATAAGCTTGCGTAGATTATAGTCATAATTAAGAAGAAGAAAATAAGAGGATTATCCAACAAGGGATTTAATCTTTCAAAACAAACAGACAACTTGTAGCGAGAGATATCAAACAGCTTAATTCTCTACATCAATTTTTATCGTCTTCACCAACTACCTTCTCAGCCTTCACCTTCGATCAATGGACGTTCTTCCGAGATATTTTCAAAGATCTTTATTCTCGCCAGTTGGTGGATTCTCATCAAAGAAACTTTTCAACCGATCTTTGTTGATAACTTGATGTATAGCGACATCTTCGCCGCTTTCATAGTCATAATCACTATCCTGGAGCATTAGAACTTCATCATCACTTACTTCCAAAGGAGCGACGTGAATAGGATCAAGAGACTTCGACAAGAAAATGTTATTCACAAGAACTTCCGCCTTTAGAGGAACCGGCGAAGTAATGCCTTTTGACGATTCTTACTATCAATGTCCTTACAATGAGACATATAATCAAGTCTTCGCTCCGCACGGTCACGAGAACGAGCAAGATGCGAAGTGAGTTGTCCATTTTCCTTGCGAATTTTGGAATAATCGAGACACCGAGGGTGGAAATAGTGGAGATAAGCTTTCTCTCTAATCTGCATAACAAATACACAAGATCGTAGAAAATTCTTATCGAATAATATCAACATTTTCAGGGTAGTAAAGCATTCATGGAATAAACACATGAACTAAGATAGTCAAATAAATTGACTACCTTCCTTTTGAGAAGAAAGATGTTGAATTAAAGCTGCATAAATTATTCCCCTGTGGTTCATGACATCATCAAATGAATCTCCCACTAAACCTTTCAATCGAGAACGCAAATTCTTTTCATTGGAAACAAGTTTGGAGTTTTCGTTCACGGAAGTAGAGTTGGATTTTCTAAATTGACACATTGTTCTTGGAATTGCTTCGCTTTTACACTCAAAGTTATTCTTCCTTGAATAAGTTTATCTCTCTCGCAAAGAATTACTTGAGTTGGTTTTTCAAAGAATGATTGGCTTGCTCTTGGTCTTCACATAATTTTTGGCAAACATCATACTGCTGCGAGTAGCTCGCCACCTTATTCAACAGAGAACGTTTCTCTTGCGAAAGAGTTCGATTCTCATCCGATAAAGTTTGCAACTCCAAATCGATTTAGTCAAAGCATAAGAGAGGCGAGATAAATCATTACTTAACAAGTCTTGCTTTTGCGATAAATTAAAGTTTTCTTTCGACAAGTTATTTATTTGATGTTTGCATAAGTGTGAAGATTATCTAAGAGATTATATTGCTCCATCCAACCATCTCTCTCAACTCGAACTTCTTCAACAATGGACTCCATCTCGATATATCTCCATTATTCAAGTTTCGGTTTAATGCTTGGAGAACGAACAGGAATTTGAGCAAAAAAAAAAAAAAAAAAAAAAAAAAGAGAGAGTGGCGAGAACATACCTTTTAATTCTTCATTCTTTCGCGAAGGTTATCACGATCTAACGAGATGTTGTGAAATTTTTGATTTTCAAGGTGAAGATTATTACACTTCGCAGTCATTTTCTGGAGATCATCCTTCAGCTTATTAATTTCTTGAATCAAAGAAGCTTGTGAGGTGCAATCGGGACCAAGGTACTTACTTAAAATCTCGCAAACATGAGATTTGATAGGATCGACGAAGTCTCTGTTTGGCATCACTCACGAGATCGAAAAAGAACCTTAAAGGCCACATCTATCCCCTCCAGATTTTCTGCAGTTAGAGGAATTTGTTCAACCAAAGAAGATGAGTCGTCCTTCGTCAAAGGAACCTCGTGAGAAGAGGAAGTTTCAGGAAGAGGAGTGATTGGAGAAATGGCAAGGACCTTGGTAACAGGAGGAGGTATGGGATCGTTTGTAGTAGGGGAATTATGAGGAACTTGGTCTATGCGGAGTTGAGGCATAGAAGCATTGTCGCAAGTAATGATATCAGAAGAAAGAGGCATGAAGTTATCCTGCGAAGATTTCGCAGAAGGAGAAGAAGGTTTGAAAGAAGGAAATGGAACACCGGGAGTAACAGCTTGGGTTGGCGAAGCCTTTTAGGAGTTCTCACAAGATTTCCATCATCCCGCGAGTAACAAGTTAAGTAAGAAACAGAGGCAACAAAGATATTGCTCAAAAAAAAAAAAAAAAAAAAAAAAAAGAAAGAAGGAAGTGTTTCTTAAATACCTTGTCACTCGCAGGCTTTCTTTTGTTAACTATAGATTTTGTTCGCGAAGTAGGCTTCGAAGTAGGCTTTGGCTGCGTAGGAGATTCTTGTTGCGAAGAGGGTTCCGATGGCGAGCCCAAAGAAAGAAAAGGGTCCTTCACGGTAACTGGGTTTTGGGTTGGTTCTTGCTAAACAACAATGGCAGAAAAAGAACTATAAAGTTAAGCATACCAAAGGTGATCTTAACAAGAAAAACTAACTTCAAAGTAATTAACCACAAGATCAAATTAGATACGGCAAGATTAACAAACCCGGGATGCCATGAGAACAATTGATAGGAAGTAGCGTAAGAAGAGAAGAGGATGAAGAAGGAAAACAAGAAGCAAATACTTGCGTAACGATGAAGAAGAGGAAAGCTTGCGGGCGATGAAGAAGATGAAAGGGAAAAAGAAATTTCTTCACAAGGAACACTTCTATAAATAGATGAGAAAAGGTATTACGACCTGATAACAAGAAATACGCCAAAGAAAAGAGGTAAATATAGACACGTGTTAACTGGTCATCACCCAAATCTAAGGAAACTTGACGAAAAGAAATTTAGTGTAATTCAAATATATGGCATATTTCCTAATAGGCGAGAAGAGATTGCGAAACCGATTATTCTCTCGTAACGCATGAGGCAAGAAGTGACACTTTGTATATAGGAGCTCGGAATTTCGCAAAAGAATAGAGGCAAGTACGTACTTTTCAAAGTTCGATTCTTTCGCTCGTTCCTTCATCAAGACCAAAGATTATTACAACAACAGATTTTTCCTTAAAAATCGCTCTTCAAGCAATATTCAAGGAAAAGAGGCAAGATGTAGGACCATAATATCGCAATATACAGACTCATGGGTAAATAAACAACGATGTCGCGAGGCATCGCAGAGAGCTAAAATAAACGACGCAAAGAATAACGCAGGAAGCGAGACATACAGAAGATATGAGATCTGGCGAGGGTTAAGAAGTGTCGCGAGATTGAATAGTTGTACACTGGCGACACTTCGCGAGGCATTCCCGAAAATAAAGGATAGCTTAGCTGTCATCCACTATGTATTACCCTATATAAAGGGTCGAATGAGTCTGTTGTGAGGAGAGATCTCTTTAGAAGGGTTAGGCAAGTCACTAGGAGAGAGAAAGTTCAAGAGTGTTTTATTTGTTAAGTGTAATCCGTGTTTTCAGTATAAACAATCGTTGAAATTAATCAATAAACATTCTCAATTATGCAACTTTCAATGGACTAATTAATCAAAATATAGTGAGGGGTGTAGTGTGGGAAAACCTGCTACTACAATGAATATATAAATAATCTTTTGTGAAGGCCCAATACAAAAAGGAAAAAATATCTTTCATAAGGAAGGCCAAGTTCCAAATCCGAATTTGTTTCCCTTCAAAACTATATTTTCGATTCCAATATTAATTCCTAAACCGAGCAATTTCCGAAAGAAAAAAAGAAGATGTTTTTTCTTCATTTAAAAGGAGATGCTCATGTATTGTTTATCCAAATGGTTTTGGAGCAAATTTTCGGTAATAAAACTAGGTTTCTTGTCTACTTTGATACAAGGAAAATCGTTGGAAATCATGGGAAAAGGAAAACAGAGTGGAAAAACTTCCAGAGCTGACCAATGAGGATCTCTTAAATCCTTGTATTCCTTTCAATAATATTGAAAAGATCCCTTTTTCCAATATGACCAAGGATGAACATGACTTTGCCTCTTTTGTGGAGGATTCATGTTTTGAAAAATATCAAGCTCTCAAAGGAATAAGATTTACTATTGAAAAGAGATTTGATTCAGAAGTGACAGATGCAAGTTATGTGAAGTTTGTTCAAGATCGGGACTGGGGAAATCTTCGATTTTGATAATTATTCACTGATGTGGTAAGAATTTTTATGCTAATATTCATAATATTAATCATAAAAATTACCTTTGTCACGCTTGTTGGTTACAATCTTATTCATGTCAATCATAAGGTGATTTCAAACGTCTTCAAGTACAATGAGAAATGTAGTCACATGATTACCAGAATAAATTGATCGAATACCATTTCAACTCGTCTTATTGGAAAAATAATTGACTTGGAAAAAGGAAGATTAGAGGTCCCCTTTGATTTAAGGGTTTTTGGAAAGCTTGCTAATGCTACTCTTTTTGCAAGCACTAGAGACAAGTCACACTATGACAAAGAGTTCGCAAAGTTTGTTTACTTTCTTCGTGAAGGAGAAAAAATAAATTGATTTTGTGGGATAATTATTAATCAAATGATTAAAATTTCTGAGTGTTCTACTCCTTTAGGATCTAGAAGAAATCTTGGCTATATCCTTGTTTCATCACTAAAATATGTGAGAGCTCAATAGCAGATATATTCAGTGATCATAAAAATAATAAATCTGTCTCTAAAGGAACCATCAACCAAATGATTGGAGGACGCAACAAAGGATTATTCCATCCTCTCTTTAGAATTCTAACGAATAAAGCAAGGACATCTTGTTTTTCATCCATTGTCTTGGCAGATAATTAAACTGTATTCAAAACAGTTAGCCTTTGTTGTTCAAAAGATCTTGAAACTCTTCAAGGAATTTTGGATATTGACACAGTGGTTTTGGAAAGATGAAGGATATCAAGGACCAAGATTACATCATGAATGTCAAGAATGGTTTTAATAAAAAGTAATATACTTCTTCATAATATGAATAAACTAAACAATTGTTGATTTATTTCAATGTTTGTGCAAAGTTTATTCAACTATCAATAATATGAATGATTAAGTTTTTATTTTTAAATCCTTTGTGTCATTATTTTGACAGTTACGATTGTGTTGCTTGATCTGAATGATTATCTCGTTTGCCTTGATTTCGGTTTATAAGATATTGTTTCGGTTTTCAAACACCCTAGTATTTCCGATCTCATAATATGTATATCTCTTATGATGTTGTGACTCTTTGATATAAGCAGTTTCAATCTAACCATGTGAGATGCTTTACCAAATAATCATAAGTAGATATTGATTAAACTCATGTGTGAAGTCACGATTATACTATTAACAATTTATGTTTCATAAGTTGTGTATGTAGTATACATACGAGTTTCGGTTTAGCTTGTTACATTTGCAAGGTAAAAGCTAAGACTTTGTTGACCTTTCTGGTAAAGGTTGTCCCTGTTTGTTATTCTTAATAACTCTTTACACGGAGAATTATATATTGAACTCGTGCTTAAACATCATATGTTTGTGTGGAAAGTGGTTGTAGAAACCGAGGAAAACTTTATTTTGATAATCTTCCCGATATGGAAAATTGATCGGTTCGGATCTTAATTTGTCGTATCGAAGAGTAAGGCAACAATTTATTTATGTTTGTTAATCATTTTCCTATTAAGAAAACTGATTTAAATGCCTATTCTTGATTTTGCTTAACGAAATAGGGGTTCAATTGTTTTAGTCTAATTGAATCCCGATAAGAAAAACTAAGTTATTTCGATCTTAGTTTAGGCTTATCAAGACGAGGTACGATTATTCAACTCTAATTGATCCTTGATAAGAATACTAGTTAACCTAGTTTTGTCTTGTCTAAATGAGGAACAATTAGTTATGAATAGTTAGATCCTAATAAACATCCAAGTTAATTCTTATGTTTTTCTGGCTTATTAAATTAAAGGAAAATTACTTTGGGCAATTGTTTCCTTGATAAGGTGCTAAAACAATTTACTTAGGTAGTTTATTGATTGTCAAAATGGTATGTTAGACCTTCGTGCTTAATTATTTATAGGTTGTATGAGTTCTTATGAACTTGTAAGATCCTTTCGGTTTTCTCTTATTTTTTTTCGTGTATTTTTCATTTTTAAGAAAAAAAGATGGAGAAATATATGGAGTATACGGGTAATTTACAATCACTGAGAAAGGATATATGTGCTGAAAAGTATATATCTAACGGAATAGTAAAATATAGACTAAGGGGAAGAAACATATCATCTTGTTGTGTAGTATTTCATACTACAAAAGAGGAATAACAAATAGGTTTGGATTTAATATCTACATAGCTTTCCTTTAGGGGTGTTAGAGCATTGCTCGGTCGAACTCACAAGCGTTTCTATCTCAAGCTTGTTTGTCAAGTTTAGTTAATCAAAACTATATACTTGATTTCTAGTCTACTTATAGCTATGTCTCGGATTATGATAGAATGTGTAGTTGAGATTTAAACTTCACCAAGGCGTTTCACCAATTGAAGAAGAAGATATACCGAGGAGCTTGGAGGAACTTCATCAACAAAAGGTATGTGGAGACTAAAACTTATCTGTCACTTTAAGTCTATTCTATTCTATCTTCTAATGAGACTAAGTCGTATAATTATGTAGACTTTTACATTATACACATTTGATATTTCGAGCTGAGTTTATCTTGCTTATTTATTTCTCGAAATATGTGTTGGAAGCTTTTTTCTTTAGCGATGTTCATCATATTCTTGACGAGTTTAGTTGGATACAATTTATTTGGTGGAAACTAAATATTAAGTCAAAAGATGATCATGTGAAAAATCACCTTGAACATCTTACATGATTTGTGTGAGACAGTCATTTGATGTTAGCTTGGGAAGTTTTCAGATTGATCATTCGATCACTTGAAAATTACTTGAAGCTATTGGTATGTGTAAGTTGTCTTCTAAGGATGTTTCAATGATTGAAATGAGAGTTGAGAAAAATTACCTATGTTTGGATGCAACACGGTATGCATACCTAGTATGCGAACTGTTTTGTTAAGATTCAGGTCTGGAACTCTTGTTTGCGTACCTAGTATGCGAACGGATTTATCTGAGAAGGTCCAACACTATTGTTTGCGTACTTAGTATGCGAACGAGTTTACTCCGAGTTGGTCCGGACGGTTGTTCGCGAACCAAGTTTGCGAATCCACTTGACTAGGCCAAGGTCCAGAGTCTGTTTCGCGTACGGATTTGCGAACATAGTGGTTAAGTTCTAAAATCGGTCATGTATGATTCTCATACTCATGAACTATGTAGGATTCAAATATCGCACAACATATTTTCTTAGCTCGCGTAGATTCATTATTTCCTTAACTCGCGAGAAGAGCTTGCGAGATTCATTATTTCCTTAACTCGCGAGAAGAGCTTGCGAGATTCATTATTTTCTTAACTCGCGAGAGTGTCTCGAGAGAAGGTAGCAAGACTCGAGAGAATGTCTCGAGAGAAGGTAGCAAGGCTCGAGAGAGTGTCTCGAGAGAAGGTAACAAGACTCGCGAGAATGTCTCGCGAGACAGTAGCAAGAGCCTCGCGAAATTATCAAAGAGCTCTCGAGAGCATGAGTTGTATATGAGTGTCATCCACTATGTAAACACCTATATAAAGAAGAGAGCAGGGAGAGAGAAAGGGAGGAGACACTTGAGAGAGGTTAGACAATTTAGAGAGAGAAAACTTTATTTTCTTTATCATCTTCTTCCCCAAATAATTAGATCTAGAGCTCTAGAAAATATCCATTAATGGAGATTCTCAATGTAATTCAAATGTAACCTCAACAATCATAGTGAAGAATCGTGGATGTAGATCACATTGATCGAACCACGTAAAAAATCTTATGTGTCTATTTAAATTTCTAGCACTTATATTTGGAATTTAGGTGATTAATATGATTTAGATCTACAAAATATAGTGAGGGGTGTAGTGTGGGAAATCCTGCTACTACATATGCGCTAGAAACAGGCTTTGAATCTTGTTGGTTCAAGAAAATTTAGAAAAATCGGCTACTGTTGGTGATGAATTCAATTGGATCTATAAGCTTTAAGGGAAAAAAGAGAAGGAAAAGCATCAGACGAAGAAAAGAACGATGTAGACAAGGAAAAGGGACTGCTAATTGTTAGATTGAAGAGGATTCAAAAAATAAATAAATTAAGATTAGTTACTGTGGGAGATGGATTTCACTAGATTTAAAAGCTTCAAGATCAAATATGGAAACTACGCCAAAAGCTTATGACCATACAGGAAACAAAAAGAAGGAGATATGTCGAGAGAAAGATGAGGAAAAATCAGCTAAATTATGCCCACAAATCGTCAAAAACATGTATGACAGTAGCATCCGAGGGAAAATTATACCTTGGAATGACAAATTACAAAAGAATTATCGAAACTCTAGACAAAGAGAGAAGACGTGAACTCAAAGTCGCACACATGTAAAAAGAAAAAATAAAGACTCCACAACAAAATCCGGATCAATCCACGAACAGGGTATCCAGCCAATAATAGACACGGTGATATCAAATAATGAGAAGGACATAACTCAACTTTATAGCATACAGGAAGTCGAGTATGCGAAGTGTAAGGAGAAAGCAAGCAAAGGAAGGAGAAGTCTGTGAAGTTCACTTCGTCAACACATTGGCAGATCAATCAATCTAGTTAGTACGCGCCAATCAGTCTACCTCGCAACAGCAGAATCAGTTCACATCACTCAACCCTGTTCGCAACAATTCAGTTTGAGACAATCACTTTGGTTTGCATCAATCAGTTCAACGAAGAGTTAAATCCCTTATCTCGTGAATATTTCTCATCAGCAAGTGACGGAAAAGCTAAGCAATCCATGAGAACTTCCATCTAAGGTCAATTCGTAAGACTACTCGACAACCACATCATCGGTGAAGAGATATGAGCATACAGTAGCAGTAAAGCTTCGAGACAAAACAGCCCGCTTGAAGCAATCAAAATAGCATATAACCAATGACAAAGTCTGGTGAAGACCAGCGAGATATGACATTTCGATCACAACCGAGATACGGCGAAGATGTAAAACCGACTATAAGCACCAATTGATTGATAAGCAACACGTACCCAAAAGGGAAGTCCGCTCAATTAAGGAGGAGAACAAATTTCGTCAACATTCTAACAAGGAGAAGAATCATAATCATATGAAGAAGAATTGGAAAGACCTCCGCAAAAGAGAAAACAACAGTCACATGGAGAGAACGATCATTGGAACTTATCTTCAACAGAGAAATTAATGACCTATACTAAAGGAATATCGGCGAAGAAGGGATATGACTTCAGTACATTAGATGGGGAATCCGCAAAGATAGTTGTTAAAGCCGCAGAAAACGCGAGTATAGCAAAGCAATTGCTAACTTCGCCAGAGCATCATCAGTGTAGAATGAGTTACAAGAAGGGAGATAACTTGCAAAGCCAACGAACATCATCAGCGAACATCATCAACTGTATTTTGACGCAAAATGCAATTACTTTGGAAACAATCAGAGAAGGGAGATAACTCGCAAAGCCAGCGAAAGAAGAAGCAACAATAGCTAGATTTTGTTCACATCACAAATCGATTCAAAACAGTTCAATGCTTGCGAAGACATAAAGTCTCCCTGCGAAGTTCACTTCATCAATAAAGTTCCAGTCAAGTTGCCGCAGCGAGTAAGATGCTCCATGTAAAAAGAAAGAATAAAAACTCTCCAAGCAAAGGGTTATCAATTCTACATACGCGAAAGTAAAGTCCGCACATAAAAGCTACTCCCCTGCGAAGACAAAGCTCCTCTCTCCCAAGACAAAGTTCCTCTCTGCGAAGACAAAACTCTTCTTGAAGTCTGCACATCTCATAGGCAAGCAGTAAAGAAGAAGTAAAATGGACTTTCCTTTAGATTTGAGACACTCACATGGGTTAAGACTCAACAGGCGAAGAGGAAATCCCACTTCGAAGAAGATTGGAGGCGTCAGAAGATGAGAAAACATATTTATCATGTAACTTATTTTATCAGAAGAAGGAGTATAGTTCTGATATTGTTCTTGATGAAATAAAGCTGCAGCAACATAACCAAAGCGAGAAAGAGGATCAACCATACAATCACCTTGTCATCCGCGATGGTGAACCTATGATGATTCACGAAGAAACCAATGTCAAAGCGAGGGCATCGTCATCAATGAGTAACAGATTCTCGGTGAACCAAACAACAAGCAACTAAAGTCCATTTCAAATTCAATACAAGACTAAAGGATCAAAAACCGACAAATAATTTCTCCCATGCAGTTCATGCACATGAAACTTGCAGTCCAACTTTGCACGTGAAACCAACAAGTAATAACTCAGCAATATTATCGATCGATCGCGAAGGAGGAGGGATAAGAACAATGAAGAATCGTTAGCGAATAAAACCGAGGAATTATCGTGCTTGAAGTGTCACAGGTAAAGAATCACTAGAGAAGAAAGCAGCCACAAAAGACCATTTCGAGCAATCAGTATGATGGAGAAATATAGCAGATAGGTACAAAGAAAAAGAAGACAATGATATCAAATAATGGAAGGCAATGAGCTCGCAAAAAGGAGGCGATGTGCACACTAACTTTGCGCAATGAAGAAAAGACATCGGGTCAATAATCTCATAGAAAGTAAGCAAAGACCAATTCGTTTTGCAGAACAAGAATTCATCAGCACGAAGGGAACAATGGACAGAGCAAAGAAGTTAACCATACTATCCCTAAAGAGAGCATCAAGAAAAGATTACCTCAAGCAACCAGCGCAATGATATCACATCAATGACCAAAAAGATGAGGAAAGGAAAGAGATTAAACTAAGTGGAGAGTCGCGGGTTCAGAAATTACAGACGAAATTCAATGAGTTTCTATGAAATCCAATGTCCAATGTGCTGATGAAGGTCCAACTAGCGAAGACAAATTATGAGAGGGAATCCCACCAGTTTCGCAAAGGAGATAGCAGAAGAAACCAGTGAAGTTCATAAGCACAACTTCGCAAAGCCAAATCCCGATTGACTATTCGCAGCAACTTAATCCAATAATATATCAAAGTTTCAGGCGGAGCACAATAAGAATGCATTTAAAAAAAAAAAAAAAAAAAAAAAAAAAAAAAATTTAGACTGGGAAGGTTCGAACCTGCATTTTCAGACCCATTCTCTGTACTGGAGACCAACTGTGCTAGTTCACTGTGTGCGAAGTGGTCGCAGGATTCTAATACGTGACTTGTGTTCAAGAAAAAAGAAGACAAAAAAATGAAAAAGATGAGAATCGAACTCGCGGCATCGACTTTCTTAATTTCTCCCTCAACCATCTCAGGCAAGCTTCTATTCATGTTGTTGTGGTAAGGTTCGCACAATTTGCCCTTCAAAGAGGATGTCCCTTCGCAGATGTTAAATTCGCGAAGTCTTGGGTTCTTTCGCAAGAGAGGATTAGAACAGTTGGTATGGCGCAACATTATACAAGAAGCAGATCAAGAGTTAATTTTGCAAGACTTCATTTCTCATTTCTTCTCAATTTTCAAGCAAATCATATACTTCGCAAGAGACAACAACAGCAAACCACAAAAGTCAAATATGAGAATGAAAGAATGAATGGAAGAATGAAAACATGCGAAAATATCGCACACAAAAGATGACAAGAGATTATCAAAGATCAGCGAAATTACAAAAGAGCTTATATGCAGAAGAATCAACAAAATAATCAGATAGAGGCAAACCTACTATAACGAAATCAGAATTTCGCAAGAGGCAAAAGTACCTAAAGTGCGTCGTAGTAGGGGGTACCTATTGCATATGAAGAAGAATCAATAAAATAACCAGAATGGGACGAACCTTTATGGCGTACACCCTAGTTCGCGAATTATATTTCGTAAGAGGCAAATGTAAGACCTAAAGTGCGTCATATAAGGGGTATCTCTTAACATGGCTCGGTGGAAGGTTACACCGCTCCCGAAACCTGGGTCATGCAGATTTGGGGCCCATGAAAGCCTATCAGGGGAGATACCTTGGATTCCCAACTATATATGTAGGTTATACCCTGGTTGGGCGACCGAGGGTCTCTTCCAAGGAGTCGGTGCATGCACAAGGCGCCGAGGTACACGGTTGAGCAGCAGTGCCCAGGATGGATGAACCTACCCCGGCCATTCTTGGCAAGTCTTGGCATGCGTTGCACTCTCGCCCGAAGAAAACTCCACTTAGGGTGCAGTCTCGTAACCATAAACCCTATAGGTATAAGGGATAAGAGGCTGCGAAAACAATCTGGTTGTTGTTAAGACCGGATGGGAGGAGCTAGTCTTGTATGGCCGATGTTTCGCCTCCTTGAAGGGGCAACCGGGGAGATGATAAGGGCGACGCTCTCCATTAGGGGGAGTGTCAAAACAGACGCAAATGTCATGAGGCTATGTTTTCGCAAGAGAATTTAGGCTTGTCATATTTGTGCAATGATCCTGCAGAGGCAATAATACTAACGCGAGGGTAAGACGAGATCAATGGGTCTTTGCACGAAAGTGTACGGACGTCCTGCGGTTTCGTCGCAAGACGGCAATGTCATGGGGCTTTATGTTCGCAAGGATATCTAGGCCTGTCATATTGTTGCAACTAAAACATCCTGCAGAGGCAAAAATACTTGGAAAATGATAAGGCAAGATCAATGGGTCTTTACATGCAAGTGTAAAGACGTCCTGCGATTTTGTCGCGATGAAAGGTGGTGGGAGGACCTCTAATTAGGGAGGTCTAACTTGGAAGACCACACAAAAATGATAAGGCAAGGTCAATGGGCCATTGCATGAAAATGTAAAGGCGGCTGCGACCTTGTCGCAACAAGAAGAGATAAAATAAAGACTACCGAAATGATAAGGCGAGAAAAGTAGATTTCTCCATTCATGGAGATACCTGCGACCTCGTCGCAATGATAAAATTCAACGTAAAGCAATGAAGAGATTATACTATTGCATGAGCACAACGCAGGAGATAGAGGAGATCATTCAACACTTTTTCAACGATTCTACCTTCGTAGATAAAGAACAGAGGCAACAATGGAATACCGAAAAAAAACATCTTATGTTCTTTATTTTCTCGGCAAGAATCATTTCCAAAGAAGATGTTTATCAATGAACAACAAGAATCCCCACCAAAAGGGAATAATGACTTCGCATGAACAGAGGCAATACTTCTTATACTTCAAGGATTAATATTTCTTATCCACTTCGCAAAGTTTCAGAACTTCGCGAAAGAACAGAGCATAGCATGAGGCAAAGAACATGGAGCGAAAGTTTCGCATGATGGATTCGCAATACTTCTTATATTTCTTCAAGGATACTTCATACTTCGCATACTTCAAGAGATGATACTTCATATTCACTTTTCAAAGCTTCGGAACTTCGCAAAAGAATAGAGGCAAGTACGTACTTTTCAAGTCCAGTATTCTTCCGCTCGTTCCTTCATCAACAAAGACCAAAGATTACTACAACAACAGATTTTTCCTTAAAGATCGCTCTTCAAGCAATATTCAAGGAAAAAGAGGCAAGATGTAGGATTCAAATATCGCACAACATATTTTCTTAGCTTGCGAGATTCATTATTTCCTTAACTCGCGAGAAGAGCTTGCGAGATTCATTATTTCCTTAACTCGCGAGAAGAGCTTGCGAGATTCATTATTTTCTTAACTCGCGAGAGTGTCTCGAGAGAAGGTAGCAAGACTCGAGAGAATGTCTCGAGAGAAGGTAGCAAGGCTCGAGAGAGTGTCTCGAGAGAAGGTAACAAGACTCGCGAGAATGTCTCGCGAGACGGTAGCAAGAGCCTGCGAAATTATCAAAGAGCTCTCGAGAGCATGAGCTGTATATGAGCTGTCATCCACTATGTAAACACCTATATAAAGAAGAGAGCAGGAGAGAGAAAGGGGAGGAGACACTTGAGAGAGGTTAGACAATTTAGAGAGAGAGAAAAACTTTATTTTCTTTATCATCTTCTTCCCCAAATAATTAGATCTAGAGCTCTAGAAAATATCCATTAATGGAGATTCTCAATGTAATTCAAATGTAACCTCAACAATCATAGTGAAGAATCGTGGATGTAGATCACATTGATCGAACCACGTAAAAAATCTTATGTGTCTATTTAAATTTCTAGCACTTATATTTGGAATTTAGGTGATTAATATGATTTAGATCTACAAAATATAGTGAGGGGTGTAGTGTGGGAAATCCTGCTACTACAAACTAAAACATTTATGATTTAAGGAATGCAAATTAAATTTGCAAACCGTGGCTTAATGTTCATGAATTGATTCATGTATAAGTACTTTGTACGATTACGAATCAATCTGATTTTGATTCAACTTGTTCATATATATTTGTATGAGATAGTGAACAATGGAACAACTCTATTTGAAAAATAATTAGATTCATTTGATTATCATTCATTATTGATTGATCATCATATCTAATCTATAAGTGTTAAACGAATAAGGCTAAGAAAAAAAATATTCATATGGCTAACTTCGGTTAAATATTATTGAGCCAACTCAATATACACATTTAGGTACGGTTACCCATACCTAAATATAAGTATATTTCATTTGTGTGTAACGAGCTAAGACCATCTAACGGTGGATATTGATTGCTTAATTTCTAAGCAGACTTAGCTTGAATCTTAAATCAGGATTTCATCCAACGGTGAATATTGAATGCTTTGTTACTAAGTTATCTTAGCTTTGATTATAAGCAACCCTGATTTGAAAGGTTATATAAGGGAGAACTCTAGAAACTAGAAAACCTAATCCCGACACTTTCCTGTGTCCTAGTTGCAAACTAGAGTCGATTCTCCTTGAACCTAGGTTTTCCAAAATCATTATTAGGTTAACGACTTGAAGACTTCATTTGGGATTCGTGAAGCCAGATCCAACTATTTCTCTATAGTTGCGTATTCTGATCTTACTTGTTCTATCGTATTGAGTTTTATCTTCTCTAAGATTTACTCGAGATTTATCTCCGATAGGTAAGATATAAAAGTAATCACAACAATTCTTCGTCTCAAACTCTTGTGATTCCGCAATAACTTTTTCTGTTAATCAGTTAGGTTATTGTGAGGTGACTGATATTTCTAGGCTGCTCTTCCACTAGTGGAAAAGAGGCTATTTAAGATGTAATGGAAAGACACAAATACCTAATGTCTCAAAACCACCACAAAACCGAATGTGTCGTTGACTAAAGTCAAGATGTCGTTGTGGTATGACTTTGGTTGACTTCTAGAACGACACAAACACTTGTATCTCTGTCTAAAGTCAAGGTTCCGTTATGGTGTGACTTCAGTTGACTCAGAGAACAACAAACTAAGAGTATAGTTTATATTTTACACTCTACGGTGGGATTTAGTTTCCTTATGCGAACTATTTGGATATGAAAAAAGATACGAAAGGTAATTTGTTTATTTTTCTTTTTCTTTTTGGTAATTAAACCTACCTCGTTCTCTCCACCAAAGCACTACCATATCTCATTACCATTCTAAGTTCTAACCTAGTCGCCTCTCTCTTCTCTCCATCTTCTTCGTCTCTTCCCCCAAACAAGAAACTGAAAAAATCAGAAGAGAGATGTCGATTAAATCATCTCTCAATAGCTACACCATAATCATTCTCTTCATATTTTCCCCACCTCTAACATCATTTTTGTTCTTTATCACCTTTCACAGCGAAACTCAATATCCCTTTTTTTTTCTTCCCTACAATGGATGCAAATCTAGAAGATGAAGTCATAAACGAGAAGCACCCACCACCTTTGGATGAAGACGATATTAAATTCTTCAGATCTATGTAAGTTTCTCTTTCGATTTTTATATGCCCCTTTTTTGATTCGATCTAGAGTTTAATTTGATTTTTTCTAGGGTTTTCTTATAAATATTTTCCGGGTTCTCTTTTGTATTAGTATTATTATGGGTCTTTAGCATCGATTCGAATTTCGTGTTAATTTTAAGTTGTAAGGTTTATGTTTGGGGTCATTTTGATTTGTAGAGATTGGGTCTATACCCAAATAAGACTGAGAAGGAGATTGAGGAGATGTCTTTGATTCTACTGGAAGTGTGAGTTTCATTTTTCGGATTTGTAAACTACTTTCTTAGTTGTTAATTTTTAAGGCATGAAAATGGTTTCGAATGTTTGGTGATATGTGTAGATGGCAATTGAAAGCTGGAACTTTGGATGTGAAAACAAGGGATGGAGGACCTTTTGGAAAGGAGATGGCTTTGATTCTCTTTGGAAGTGTAAGTTTCATTTTTCGGAATTGTAATACTACTTTCTTAGTTGTTCATTTTTAAGGCATGAAAATGGTTTTGAATGTTTGGTGATATGTGTAGATGGCACTCAGCTGGAACTGTTGATGTGAAAACAAGAGCTGGAGGACCTTTTAGAACCATGAAACATGCTGAAGAGCTAGCTGATGCAGCTAATAATAGATAAGATATTGCTAGTAGGTTATTGGAACCAATTGAAAACCAAGTTCCTACCATAGTTAAGTTGATTTCATTCAGGTATATATTTATGTAGAATTATAAGTTTCATTTTACTTAATTGGTCTTTCTAGTAGAGGTGCTGATGTTGATTGTTATTTTGTAGTTGGACGGAGTCGTAGTAGGTCGAAGTAAAAAGGGGCGATTCTGACTTGGATGAGACGTGGTATGTCATACAAATGTACATTTTTAATCTGTTGACTTGAATATTTCATGGTATTTCAATTGAAATTTCATATATTTATGATGAATTGTTGAGGTTATGGAATACTTACACTCCACAAGGAGAACCGATCGCAATGCGCTGCTGAAAAGATCTTGAACAATCATATCTTTGAGAAAGAAGTTTCATGGTATTGATTCTAATTCCATTTTCAACCTTTAGTGATATTTGCTTTTAAATACTTTGAATACGGAATGGTTGGTGAGTATCATTGATCTTATTTGTGTTATTGAATTAACATGTATGGAGTTGAGAAAGAGGTACACCCTCTTGCAGACCTATGTTGACATCAACAAGGTTGGATATTGGTGTTCTGGGAAGGTGTCATTTCAAGTTGCAGATGCACTCGAGCAACCATTTCAAGATGGGCAGTTTGATCTTCTTTGGTCCATTGAAAGTGGAGAACACATGCATGACAAAGCCAAGGTACCCTTCGACTATGAGTTGCATAGGTTTATCCCTCTTTTCTAGCCGTTTACTTCTCCCTTATAATATGTACAAGTTAATTTGTTCTTTTGTGACAAAAATCTCGTTGCCAAGTTCAATAGGTAACTACTCGCTTCATTTATATTTTTTCTCATTCGGCGGTTGTTTAAATGTATTATTTAACTTGAGTTCCTTCTTTGTTGCTTTTGTTTTGCAGGAAAAAGCTTGTTCGTCGTTCTGTTCGAAACACGCACTAATGATGATCATGAAAGGAGTATCTTGTCGAAACTGAAGAAGCAATGTGGTGGTCAGTTTACCTCAAAAATGGAGGGCATGGTATTTGCAGCTGCAGTATTGATCATGGTCTTGAGGCTTGGGTACTAAATGTGGTTCCTGTCACTGGGTCGAACACCTTGCATGTTGTATATGACCTATGGGCTAATATGAGTTCAACATTATTGGTAGGGTTGCAGGTTTTATTTTGTTTGTCAGCTGTTTAATACTTGAAAAATGTTAAGAGAAATGTCTAAATTCTCTTCTTTTATTGCAGGTGCAAACTGTTTGATACTTACTCCAGAACATATGATTTATTGCAGAAGAGAAGCTACGAGATAGTGAGATTTCATTCTTTGCTAATGGAAATCAATGGAATTATATTGTTATGCGATAATTTGGACTAAGTGACGTTGAAGAGTGCTTGGGACCGTAAGAGTTGTGGATGTTGTAAGATTAAGTGATCGTAGCATGTCCCTATTTTTCTAATTTGAGGAATAGTGAGTTTAAGTGTTTAAGTGAAATTTCAACGTACTTCAAGTTTACTTTTATGATGTCCAGGTATTGTTGGTTAACTCACGTTATTGACATAGGTGCTCCCTTTGTTATCATATTAGCAATAAGGCTTTATGACAATGGTAAGTTTATTTATTTCTCATATTGTCATTTGTACCTTCCACTATGTGTTTCCATACGATTGGTATCCAATTCAAAGTAATCCTCTAACCGCTTATTGTGTTTTGTATATAGATGTATGGTATCGATGAATCCCGCACTAGATTGTCAATCCCGCTCTTTCTCGGGTAGAATTTGTAACTCGTAATTTTTAAAGTATGTTGAATCTTTGTTTCATGAAGTGTTTCATTTATTTGGCTTGTTTTACTCATTTCCTAGTGTAACTTATCCCGGCTGTTTGCGATTGAAGTTGGTGACATTGAATTTGCAAATATTTGACAAGAAAGCATTGGAATCTGGTTTTGGAATCTCATATAAGATCAGACCCCCATATGAATGCTTTTGAAGATCCATATGTCTTCACTGCAACCTCTAGTGATGTTCCATTGATTTTAGAAATGGTTGGGGATGATGATTATTGGAGTGGAATTGCTCAGGTAATAATGCGTTGTTTCAGAACTTTTTTATTCTTTAATCTTCTTTATGTGAAAAGAGATTTGAATATTCATTCACTTCTTGATGCTTTTTAGGGAGATGATGAGTATTCGTATGTAGATGATTAGGTAATAATGCTCGTTTCAATAAAATGTTTGTCCCTTTCAATGAAAGCTTCTTTTCTTCTTACCATACATGCGTTAATTGTTGAACAGTAATGCAAACTTACATAGACTTTTCAATTGAGATACTATATGGGGTTAGATAATCACACTATGTTGTCCTGTATATTTATCTCATCTAGTTGTGGTATATCCGAAAATGTATTTAGAATAGAATTCACATTACAGTGTACACTGATTCTGAAAAAAACCATGAGTTGGTTGATGAGAATAATCCGATACTATGTGGCAACAAATGTTTATTGGTATTAGACTATGCAGTGGTTTATAGCTAGTGGCTAACACAATTGACATTATCTAGAAAGAATGTGAAAATCTAAAGATTGTCTGGTGACACTTTTGTACATTTATCTCAGACCTGGTGACATTTTTGGTCTCTTTCCAAGGATTAATTTTTAGTAACTATGTGATTTCATTGTAGTGGTACAGTTTGCCCCTTCGGTTATCTGAATTGTATTTGTGTCGCATGAATGAATGTACACTTGATTTCCCCTTTGGTTAGCTTGAGAAAGTGGTTTTAAATTATTTTTATCTTCTTTATGTACATGGATATTCATTCCCTTCTTGATACTGTCAGGAACTAGCACTAGCTGAATGTGCATATGATGAATATTCGGATGGGGATGCTTAGGTAATAACGCTCGTTCAATCCTTGTTATTTGTTGTTGTTTTTTTATCTTCTTTATGCATATGGAGATTCATTGCTTCTTGATGTTGTTAGGAACTAGCTGAATGTGGGTTGTAGATATTCAATCACAATATTTTTTCGAGGTGTGTGTCTTTGCATACTCATCATGCCTATGGTTTTTACTGCCTATATATGGTTTATTTGTTCATCTCCATATTGATGTTAGGAATGAAGTTATTATGTAAATATTGTTGCTGCTGTTGTCTTGATTATGTAAGTTATTAGACCACCTCCGTGTATATTATGTTTGAAGTCATGTAAACCTAGCATATAAGGTATGACTTACTCTTCTTCTGAATGTAGTTTGATACCTTCATGGACGCCGGCACTCTGTTCCCGATGGTCTCATGAGGCTAACTGAAGTCATAATTTTTTTTAAGATCGTTGTTCCTGCTGGATGTAGAAATGGTTGAAAGGGTTGTGCGTCTACCGTTCTGCTCTCACGCAAGCTAGTGCCAAGATCCTAATGACTGAAATTGTTGTTGAAATTCTCAGGACTTGTATCACTTAAGAAACCTTAATAATTAGAAGTTTTTTTTTATAATGATTTTGGACTAAATTTATGAGTACAATTCAATGTAATCGAGCTGTCATTTGGTATTACACGAATCAGTTTCTATATGGAATTTTAATTTGAGAATTTGAATTTCACTTGAATTTGAGAACTTGAGTAATTTCATTTGAATTTGAATTGTCATTTAAATTTCAGTTTAATTTGAGTTTTATTTTAGTTCAATTTGAATTTGAATCAGATTTATTTCAATTGGTCAAATAATAATCGGAGTCACTAGCTAGATTCGACTATTTTTTTTTTAAATTAAAAAAATTAAATCTACGACGATATCCAGCTGTCGTGCGTAGCGGCACACAGAAAGCATCGTAATTCTGGGGCATTTAGAAAGTGTCGTTCCAGAAAAAGACACTGAATCTACGGCACTTTCAGCAACATTCCGAAAGTGTCATTTAAATCGTTAAAACGACACTATCTGACTATCTTAAATCGTCAGTTTTCCTCTAGTTTCGAGAGTATAAGTCTGGGGTATTAGTTGGTTCCTGTTCACCTTGATTTTTGTATCAAAATACGGAACAAAAAGACTAAAGGATAGACATATCTGTGGGAGACATATTTGTTTATAAGTCTTCGACTTTGGGTCACAGAAACTCTTAGTTGTGGGTGAGATCATCTAAGGGAATCAAGTGCGCTGAATCCGGCGTGGTTCTAGAGGCGTAAAGAACGCGATTATACCTTAATCGGTGTGAGACTTGGTTAGGTCTCAACTACATTCCAGTCCGAAGTTAACTTGTAGTAGTCTAGTGTCTGTAGCGGCTTAATACAGTATGTTGTTCAAAGATGGACTAGGTCCCGGGGTTTTTCTGTATTTGCGGTTTTCTCGTTAACAAAATTTATGGTGTCTATGTTATTTCTTTTCCGCATTATATTTGTTTATATAACTGAAATATCACAGGTTGTGCGTAGTTCAATCAGTTGATAAATCCAACCTCTTGTTTGTTGGATATAACTTGATTGACACTTGGGCATTGGTCTTTGGTACCGTCCAAGTTATTTCTCATATCAATCAGGATCACGAATTTCTATCTGTTCGATTTGCTGATTTTATTGAGAAAGAGAGATAAATCTCCTTTTGATATATTTCTTGATTGAGTCTCACTTTTAAGTTGGTGCTCTCGGAATTATATTGGAGTTTAGTCCATACAAATTGCCGAACGAATTATTGGGTGTGGTTGTTATACCCCCGCTTTTTTAATTGGTATTAGAGCAGGCAAACACGCTAAGACCTCATAAGTCTGTATTTGAAGCAATCTGATTTTTATGGACGAGTCTATCTCCAATAACGTACCAGTTCAGAAATTACCAGATGTTTTTCAAAGCTTAAATTCACCTAAGAGAGCTAACATAGCTAGGTCAATATCTAAACATCCCCGTGATGTAGAAACTGTTGATAATTAGGAAACACACTTAGAAGAACAGTTGGATGAACTTTCTGACGAAGGTGACTCAAATATTGATAGAGATGTTGATGAGGAAATCTCAGTGTATGTTAAGTTGTTGAAACTGGTGGAAAAGTTGATGACTTCTTCTGTCACTCATTTTCTAACCCATCTCTGTCGAGAAAATAAGAAATTGAGAAGAATTTACTCAGGTCTTTATTCTTGGAATAACATTAACGATTCGATGCTCAAAGATCATGTGAATGACCCAAGTAAAAATCACTTGAATGTGATAATCTTCGTCAAGATTTCTATAAGTTGGAAGAAAAACTTGCAGCAACTGAAGCAAGGATTAACTCCCAGCAAATAAGTTCTGATGACAGGGAAAGCGCTTGTCTCGCTCGAGAAAAACGCCTTGAGGCTGATTTAACTGTTGCTCTTGATAAATCAAGATGTTGGAAGATGAATTGAAAAAGTTCAATACTAGTTCAAGCAAATTAACCACAATTCTAGGAGCAAGTAAAAATCATTGTGATACATGAGGATTGGGCTATCAGGGAATAAATGCTCCAAATATTAGCAAAGAGGTAAAATTTGTCAAGGATAGTGATTCTTCTGAACAAAAGGTTTTTACTGATGGCAAAAGTGAAATACCTTCACCGGCAGTTAAGGTTCAAAAGAGCAAAGTATATCAACCTCCAAAACCATCACACATGAATCCGGGTAAGAACGTTCCTTGTATTTGTCATTATTGCGGAAACAAAGGTCACCTGGAAAGGAGATGTCGTTTTCGTATAAGGAATGAAAAACTTCATGATATTCTCGTTTGGGTGTCAAAAGATGTGATTAAACCTAGATCATATGTTAAGGCTAATACCCTTGACATTACAGGTTGTGAACATCCAACCTTTAGGCAAAATAATCAGTGTTGTGATAAACTTAGATTTGCTTATAAACGTCATAAGAAGACTTTTCACAATCGTTATGATTATCAAAGGATAACTTTGTAAAGACGAAGACAAGATCCGATGCTCCCAATTGGAGAAAGACTAACTTGCAAAAGAATAGTCAATCCAATTCTCTTCCGAGAATTCTAGAAGAGATTAATGGGAAGAAGGTTCTGGTTATTCCTAAACGCACTCAGAAGTGGATACCAAAGAAAGTCAATGATGCATCGAGTGTGAAAAGGAATGATCTCCCAGAAAATTCCATGAATATGGAAAAGGCAATATCCATGATGTTGGAACTTAAAAAGTTCTTTGGAAAAATGGATTTGGATGTGAAAGGTTCTAAAAGCGATCTCTTTCATGATAATCCAAAAGTGAAACAGAATAAGCCAAAAACTATAGATGGTGAAAAATCCATAGTTGCGCAAAAAGTTTATTTCAGTCACTTGTGGTGAGCAAGACATTGTTCACCTCAACATAACTTGATTGTGTTGTAAGTGCATCCTCACCAAGGAATGCCGTGTTATGTATACGGTGAGGGAAGCACGAGACTTTGGGCGCACATATTGTGTTAGGTAAGATATTGAATATTTGGTAAAGCCGTAGGATTCAATATTGGATTTTTCTAAAAGGTATGTCTATAAACTTGAGCAAGATTTATGTTTTTATTATTTGCTTAAAGTAATTATAATGATCCATGTACCTTTTGTATCATTCATGTCTACTGTTGATGGTGGTTTTTAGTTCAGGGCTAAAATTGTGACACCCTGTGTTTTAATGTGCTTTCATTCTGCAATGAAATAGAGCCATTTAAAAGTGATGAGTGCCCAGGCCTCTTTACTTACATGCGTATTCAGCAATTCAGTATATTTATATATGAAATTTATCCAGAATGGTGCATGTAGCAATAATCCCAAATATTATGTAAATTTTTGAGTATTTATTCTATGCCATGTTCCCCAGTTGAACTCTTAATACTGACATGACATGACGACTAATGCTCGCTCCCAGCCGAGTAGCATGAATCTCCCGAAGTGTCAGAATTAAGATGCGTGTGGAAGTACTCAATTAGAGGCACGCAAAGTTGTGCTGCCCTTTGATATTAAATTAGTGATTTTTGTATCAGTATGCAAAATCCACCAAAAATTGATTGATTTTGCGGCAACCCGCAAAATTAAGTTCTTTAACATAATTTTATTAATTTACAAAAAGTAGTTTTTTTTGCGCCCTGCGCGATAGTTCGAACCCGATTGGTCGAAACTAAACCTAGGCAAACTAGGAAATTGATCCATCAGGTAGGAGCAAGATCCTACCAAAAATCAGAAAACAATAAATAAAGAGGAACTACGACAAGTAAGAGCAGCGGCAAAAGGGGGCGTGGCCGCATCACTTGGCTGAACGATTGGCTTCAGCAGGCGCCACCTGTGGCCGGCTGGCCACGCTCCATGTTGTTGCTTGCCAGACCCCTTTCCCACCGACCAATCATATCGCTTTAAACGCGCCACACACACTTTTAAATAAAGTTGGAAGTTGGTTGGTTGACGCGCCTAATTCCTTAAGGAATCTAATATAGATTCCCCATGTCAGTTTTAAAACGATCACGGTCGTACATTTTGGCCACTCGATTTATCAAGTCTAGCCACCTCCTCACATGGTCGGACAAGCACCACCATGTACACCGGCGGGCTCACTAATGCCTTGGCCAAACGGAGTCCTCCCAACTCGCAAGCATAGCCACTAAAGGTTTACCCAAAGTAAGCTGGCCGCGCGAGTTACAAAACCCTAATTTTGGTTACCGACGGTGCATTACTGCCGCAAAACGATCTCGGCCGTCCAACTTCGCTAGCCGAATCAACCGGCCTAGATCTGACTTTAAGCAACCAGCAAGATGCGGCTATGCTCACCGACGGGCCCACCATCGTTCCTACCAAACGAAATTTCCATGGCCTGCTAGCAACAACAAAAACGCTAGCACAAAATAGGCCAGCCGCGAACAAAAGAAGCCTTAATCGAATTAAGGCTGCCCAGGTCGGTCTTAAATCGATCGTGACCATCCAACTTCGCCGGCCAAATTGATCGACCTAGATTCGATCTTAATTAATGAGCAAGGTACAGATACACTCACAAGCGGGCCGACTATTGTGTTGGCTGATCGGACAAGCTCCCAACACGGCGCCAACACCAAAAAAAGTTGGCCCAAGATAGGTTGGCCACACGGCTTTTTAAAACCTAAATTAAATCAACGACAGCCATTAACTGCTGCAAATCATCTCGGCCGCCCAACTTCTCCAGATGAATCGGTCGGCCTAACTCCTATTTTAGGTATCCAACAAGGTGTGGCCATGATCAACGGCCACACACCTTCTATAAGACACAATCGGCCAAGCCACGGCCTTCCCATATGGCTCCAAAACGATTGTCCAAAAGGGGCTGATCGCACTGCTTGCATGAATTTTAAGGCAGCTATTAACTGCCGCAAATCATCTCGGCCGTCCAACTTCGCCAGCCGAATTAACCGGCCTAGATTAAATCTTAGGCAACCAATATGATGTCATCATAGTCGCCAGCCATCACTCTCCTATAGGGACCGACCGTCCAACCTTTGGCATGTATAAATAGCTCCCAGCAGCTTCCTGAATATGGCCGGTCATGCTCTTTTTAAGACATTAGTTTCCGCGACCAACCAAGACAGGCTCAAATACAACTATATTTCACATGCATCAATTATTTTGAGATGCTTGCTTAAAAGCGATGCTCTACATGCATCGAATACATACGATATTCTATGAGTATCGGCTTCACAAATAACTTAGTTATTCGACCTAAAAGCGCCACATGCTATTCTCTACGGCAGGTCTCATGACTTGGCTCGTCACACATGACTTCCCGCCACTTAGTTTGCGCGTGATTAGTCAGAATATTTAGGCAAGACCCACTCAAAAACTTGCTATATATTTTCTATGAAATACTCGAGACATCAAACATGTCACAAACTGGGGGATGTTCATCAGGGTATTGGTCTGGCAGTTTACAGCGTGCGGCGTGCAATGCGCCCATTACGATAAAGTGTCAAGAAAGGGCGGACGGTTAACATCAGTAAGAGAGTAGTGGGAATAAGGCTGACCAGTCTTCCATCATAACGGAAACATGATGGTCACCACCTTTTACACAACCCCACTTCTCCACTACTTACACTAGTGGAAAATGCAATAAAAAAGTCTGTCAGAAATGCACTTAAAAGCTATAAAAACGACTACTTCTGGTAGCCCTAAGATTGTAGTCTTATTTCTCAAAAAGACTGCTTCTGAGATTCTTTAAATTTTTTAAAATACGTCTACCGTGAGGAGTGTTATTAGTAATACTGATAGACACAGTCGTTATACTAATCATATTTTATTAAAAAATGGAATTTGATTGACTAAATCTTAAGCAAGATTCAACTCGAATATTAATTAGCTCGAATCAGATCAATAGTAGATTACTAGATTATAAATGACTCCATAACTGAAGTTTAACAAAATTAAATTGATAATGACTTCAAAACTAAATTTGTATTCAGTTTACAACTTCAACTATCTGAAATACCGTAAGTTCCAAATCAAAAACTATATTCCTATAACAAGTTTAACAAATAGAAAGCTTCCATACAGTTCAAGATTTGTTTCTAGCTTCAAGACTTCACCATGCATTTATGCATTCACTTCCCGACAAACTAGCTCAAGTCAGGTCCATTACTCGAGCCCAAAGTTGCAAACAAAACCAATACTACATCAATTTACAACTGCAGGAAGGAAAAAAAGTGACAAGGGATCTACTGGCATATAGCTAAAGATACAAGTATCCACTCAAATTAGAAAACAACAACACAATAGTTTCAACAGTTGAAACTTTAATACCGGTTAATATAACATACCTGCATCTATACAAGAAGTTCTGTATTGATATGCCGAGAAGCTTCACTTTTATTTCCTTCCCTGCGCTTACCACATAAAATCTATTTCATTGAAAAAGCAAAGATCAAGATTCAGTTAGGTTGGATATATAGGCCACATTTAACAGTTTAAAACTAAGAGAAATCGATCTTGACATAAGCATGTAAAATATCTGCAAGAGAGCCTGAAATTGTTGCCGTTGTCGACTTTTAAAATTGTAGACAGAAAGCATAGATCAAGGGTTTAAATGCAGCATGATAAATGTTTGAAGATCTATTTGTAAATTTTGGTAAAATAAGTGCTCACACGGGACAAGGAATAGCTATTTGCTAAAGTTTGATAAGAGCCAAATATATCTTCCTACAAATTTGCAAACATCAGAAGCAATTCCAGAATGATTTAAGGTAATACTTATATTTGATAAAGTGTTGGGCTGTTTAATTTGTGATAGCTATCAAGTTTTACAATCTCAACTGCAAGATTGTGGTGTGTCTAGCTGCAGCATATCTATTGTTTTCTCTGTTGTAGTTCCACCACTCAAAGAATATCATTCACTGATTTAGCTTCGAAGCCCTACAAAAGTGAAAGACGAACATTAGTGGAATACACTTGTTGATGGTGGATTTTCGTTTAAGGTTAAATTTGTAAAAACTAGAAAACTATGCGCTGACATCTTGTAAAAGATAAAGCCATTTATAAGTGTTGGATACTCCTTCACTTAATTCACCAAGAATGGAGCATGTGGCAACAATCCCATTCTGTGAATACATGAAATTCCTCCAGGTTGGAGCATGTGGCAACAATCCCTTCTGTGAATTTCATATCAGCCTTGTATTTCCAAGTACTCATTATCGGTGTGGCATGACGACCGAGTGTTACTCTTACGAGTAACACGAACCTCAAGCACTATAATGAAACCATGTACGAAATACCCGCATGTGCCGACTCTCGGTGTGTTATATTAGCCCGATTGAGCCCCTCTCGGTGTGTTATACTAGCCCGATTGAGCATCCGGACTGACCGTATCAGTCCGGATATGATCTGATCGCAGTCATCCAACTCCATAAGCATGATTAGATGACCACAGATAAATTCCATCACCCCCAAGCAGGTATGGAATACCCACGGCCGACCCCGCATGGTCGGTCATTGGCCTAGCTTGCCAAGAAACCGTTCATACCAAGCATTATGGACGGAAAACCCTAAATTAGGGTTTGCGGCATATTACATGTGTCGCAAAACAGTCTCAACCATCCATCTTCGCAGGTATAGATGGAGGGTGTAGATGTAGACTCAAAGGGCCCAGAGCATGTCAACACGATTTTTGTGGGCCCGCCTACACACTTGACCAATCGGTCAAGACCAACCACGCATGGTTGTAACAAATTCGTACGCCCAAACAAGGAGTGACGCACGGCTTTGAAAAGCCAAAATTAGGGTTTCAAGCCATCACGCGCGTCCATCTTCTCCGGCACGAATGGAGGGTCACAGATTAGATTAAGCAGGTCCGGTCATACCAAAGATGACCACCATGGGCCCATCTACCTCCTCATGTGTTCGGCCAAGGCATACCATGCCCGGCTATCCCAAACCGTCCACCCAAACTTGCGTGGTTACACTTCCCAAATTGCAATCGATCTCGACCACTCAACTTCACCGGACGATTTGAGTGGCTTAGATCACGTTTTCATGGGATAGTCAGGTATAGGTGTGAACACCAGCCTACCACCTACACGCTGGTATGATCGACCAAGACCGACCAAGATGGGTCGTCTTGAAACGCGTGCCCAAACTAGGGATGTCACGCGGTTTCCAACTCCTTTGCGGCAATGGATTTCTGCAGCAAACCGATCTCAACCACTCAACTTTACCGGTCAAATTGAGTGGCCTAGATCGCGCCTTCATGGGGAAAGTGAAGTATGGACATGCACACCGGCATCTTTGTCTACACACACATGCCCGGTCGGTCCTCTCCAAATCCCTTTCCATGCTCGGTTTCGACCAAGCTGAAGAGTAATGCTTGCGCACCTCTTCAAAAAACCCTAATATTCATTAACGGTCGCAGATGAGTGTCTCAAAGATCATCTCATCCGTCCAACTTCACCAGCTTGGTTATACAACCCTGCAGTCGGGAGTTATTTGGTCGGTGAGGCGTCATTACCCATCACTTTACCACACCATGATGCAAGACTCGCATAAAATACACACTATACTTCACAAGTATCGACTTCCCGAATAACGCAGTTATTCAATTCAAAGATTACATGCTATCTTTCGTGGATTCACGATCCACACATTCCGGACATCAATCATGTCACAAACTGGGGATACATCTGGGGTATTGGTCTGGCGGTTTCACGGCGTGCGGCGGCAACGCGCCATCACAAGAACGTGTCAGGAAGTCATGGACGGTTAGAGATGAACAGGAGAAGTGGGCAAGACTGGTCGTGTGGCACCGACGCACAACTCCATTACTCCATCACTCCACTTCCTCCACTTCCCACGAGAGACGTGAATAAGGCTCAATGACTTGTATAAATAGGTTCTCCGCCCTATTTCAAACAACAACACAAGTCCAGACGAGACAGAAAACCAAGTGTTAATACAAAACGTATTCCAACACCCAGAGCTTGCTTGCATCAATCACAAGCCTGCTCACCTTTCTGTTACAAGTCATAAGCAAACCAACACCTTCACAATCTCAACACCTTCTTCGCTTCCCTCCCTAAGATCAACCCCATCTCCTTCACTTTGTGACCGAAACAAGTCTGGAACGGCCATTTCTTGGTTTAGGACGGACTTGCACAGATTGATCTCTCGAATCTACAAGCACTCACCACGCAGTGCATTTGTTTAAGGTTTAAATTCATTCCTCATCCACACCCCAAATTACCAAATTCTGCAGGAGTAGTTTTCACCCATAAACAATTGGCGACCACAGTGGGAGGTTGATCTATCGGTTGCAAAAAATTGAATCCTCAATTTTTCGGTTTTCATCTCGCGATGTATCCTCACCAGGAGACCACAGGTAGTTCAGATATCATGGGAAGTGTAGCTAGAATGCTGGAGGATGTCTTGGCAAATCAAGCCGGTATCACCAGAAGGCAGAGCGAGGCATTTCTCCTTTTGAATGATATAACAGCACAATTACAAGAAGAGTCGGCAGGCATCTACTCAAGCAGTGCAAGAAATGCTGAATCCTTAGTCAGGAGTCACACCTTTACCGGTGAAGAGGCAAAAAGAGCGCGTAATCACAGGGGACTCAGGAGAGACGAACAACATGGTCCAGCCGACAACGAAGACTCGAGGAAACTCCGCAGAGGAAAAGACTTGTCCGGGGTACCACGACGTCTACCGGATAAAGAAATGGAGCCTGCAGCTTACGGATCCCTGCTGGAAGATTTATATCTCAAGACCCTTGTCGAAGCTTGGAAGACTGTTCAATCCGCATCGACCTTTCAACTAAGTGAAGAAATGCTTGAGGAAGGATAGATCAATCAAGGAACACGTGAGTACAGAGGATGGGAACGTTCAATTCGATCACTCAGCAGTGATATTACAACACCTCCCATCACCAGAGCCATAGCAGCTGCAAATCTTGGCATCTCATCAAGTGTAACACCTCCGGTAGTCACCAGAGCAACAACTTCCACTCCTTCATCAGGACGAGGAGCCGGAGGGGCGAGAGGAGGACCATCTCCCATTACCATTGCAGATTTGATGGAAAAGGTGAAGTTCTTGCCAAGACTCAAACGGATATGGCCGCAACTCGTAAAGAGGTACTCACTTTTCTTAAGACATTAACTGATCGATTTCCACATGACCCGCAACATCCCCTGGAGCCAACAAGGAATGCATTCAACGCACCGGAAAAGATACTTCAACGGCACGGACCTACATGGACCTGATCAAATAAGCGACATCAGATATGAGCGGTCCTGTCATGGAGGCTCCTACACTGGGGACTGATCCTCACAACAATCTTCCTCAAGTTAATAGTTTCACTATGAACCAAAGGCCGGTGGATCGGGAAGCGGTTTCTCTAGTGGAAAGTGTATGCAAACTTTCACACCTCTCAAAGAATCAGCGCGCGGAGATGTTTTGCTGCAATCAACCAGAGGAAGGTCACGACCGTGACCTACATGTCACCGCACGCATCAAGGATTCAGAGTTCAAGACGGCCCTTATCTACACAGGAGCGTCTTCGAATGTGATTACTCTCAAGACTCTCAGGGCATCCAAGGTTCTCCCAGGCAAGGTCGTACGGAATCCTACCACAATGACGGACTTCGAGGGAAACCAAACCAGCACATACAGGAGAAGCTCCGCGGAAAGAATCAGACAAGTTCATTGCGTCCCACTTCCCACATGGGCATAAATTCAGGAAGAAGACCGGCTTGCATCCTAAAACCCACGATGCATCTTTGCTGACGAAGTATTCTTCTCCATTCTGTGAAGCCACGACCAACGTTCACACGAAGAGGGAACGAACTTTTGTGGTGAGTCATGACCAGAATGGGAAAACAGTATACCGACACTTCCATTATCAATTAGCAGGGGAGACTGTTACCCAATCTCTCCACCCAATGGAATACTACAACAGCAACGAACCACAAGAACAAGTGCTAGATGCTCCAAAACAGCTGCAAGATGGCACCAACTCCACAACTGATGAGATTAAAATCGTTGAGGAATCCCCTAGGCCTATCTCCATCAGCTTAACCTTGTGTATGGATAAACGCACAAAGCTCGTGGAACTTCTCAAAGAGTACCAGGACGTATTCGCTAGGAGATATGAAGAAATGCCGGATTTAGATGAAAATTGGTCACCCATCATCTACATGTAATACCTGGACCCAAGTCGGTTAAACGGTTGTAGTTCAGACACGAGGAAAATGGATAAATCAGGTGTCTTTGCATAGACTTCAGAGACTTGAACAGTGCTGCTCCAAAACGATCCTCCTCTACCTAATATCGACATGTTAGTAGATGCAACCGGAGGACACGGCATGTTCTCCTCCATGGATGGATGTAGCGGCTACAACCAGATAAGGATGTACGAGCATGATGCAAGTAAGATTGCTTTTCGAACTCCTCTCAGAAATTTTTATTATACCATGCTACCATTTGGTTTAAAGAGTGCCGGTTCAACGTATAACCGCTCTATGACGGTAATCTTCCACTGGAGCCGATACCTCAAGGGAGCAGCCTCAAGAAGATAACGATGTCCAACCGTCATATCAAGCAAGATCCGGGCGAGTTACTCTATCGACAGGTGGTCGAACAAGATCCGGGTGAGTCACTTTATCGATGACAGCGGTACATGTCTATCACGCTATGTTGGAGAATCCGCACTTTTGGTCATCCTCTGGAGCTGTTGAACGCTCATCTACAACAACATATGCCCTGATAGAAAGAACCAGGCCTGCCGGAAGAGCATCATAATGTTTGTAGGGGCATATATCTCACCAACAGGCGATACAACATTCGGCCCTTCATGTAGAGTTCCTTGAAAAGCAAGAGGAAAACCACCAAGATACAACATCCTGCGCGTCCATCAACTCCAACTCCAGTACCACATGCACGAATCCCACATTGATGAAACAACGTCCAAGATATTCCATACCTGGATCGACAACAACCACTACGAACAAACCATGCAAACCACACTTGGGGACTGAGGCTCAGTATGAAGTTCCTTCACCGTCAGTCAAGGAATTCTTCAACATGAGAGATGTGGTCAGTCAAGAAGCATGGAATTCGCAAGGGTAAATCGAACTGAAGAGGGAAACACTTCAACACTCCCTCTAGCAGAAGCTGCTTCAACGATCTATTCAAGAGCCTCCTCAACGCTCTCTCCGGGACCACGTTCGCCTGTAATCCTTGTTCAACACTCTCTCCAGGATCCACCTCCACCGTAAAACCACTTTAACATCCTTATTATTCAACATACGTCTCATCCATCCTTCGTAAGAACTCAGTGGAGTATGGAAAATCTTGAAGTCAATAGGAGAAGGCGGATATTCGTTTCTCCGGAGACAAAATCTCATCACAAGTGCTGAAGAAGAAAATGGATCAGCTTCCATATTTTCTGAATCGGAAAGCAGGACTATCTTATGAGAAGGATGTTTTCTAATGTTTGGAAAAGCGAGGTGAACAACTCATCATCAATGTTCGGCATATCTTTGAAGTTGTCAACACTTCTTGACTTGGCACCAACATTATCTCCAGAAGACATCTCAACATGAGTTCTTTTCTTCATTCCACAATGAAAATAGGAGTTAGAACTTGTATTAAAAACACATGAGGCGTGTAGTCACACATGACAAGATACAACCCACGTTGAAATACACAAAAGCTGGGATTGGGTCCAAACACCAGTATCACTCAAGTTTCAAGTCTGGTACAAGTTTCAAGTCCGGTACAAGTTTCAAGTCCGGTACAAGTTTCAAGTCCGGTATAAGTTTCAAGTCCGGTACAAGTTTCAAGTCCGGTATTGCTCAAGTTTAAAGTCTGGTGTTGGTCAAGGGCACAAGGCTGGTATTGCTCAAGTCACAAGGCTGGTATTGCTCAAGTCACAAGGCTGGTATTGCTCAAGTCACAAGGCTGGTATTGCTCAAGTCGCAAAGGCTGGTGTTAATCAGGACATAAGGCCGGTATAATAGGCGCACACAGCAGGGCCGATTTCAGTCGAAGCACAGGGCCGACGTTTGAAACATGTACATAGTGGACCCACGTTCAACCGAAGCAGACACAACAAGCCCACGTTCGATAAAGCAGGCGCAGTAGCCCCACGAACGAAGCAGGCGCAACAGTCAGTCGATTAGGCACAATCCCACAATCGAACGAAGCAAGCACGGAGCGGGCCCTCGACTGAAGCAGGCATAACAAGGTCGATCGAAGCAGGCAAGACCGATATCATGCTAGGGGAATACTCTCCTAGACGCCTCTTGAACGCTAGCATGCTCCGAGGACAGGATGACCCGTCTCTCCTGGTAACATCTAACTTTGTCTCATAAGTTTTATCTTTAACTGTCACCATCTTATGCCTACCACACAATAGTGTAACCATTGTGTGCTAGGCAGGGGACTTAATGTTGATGGTGGATTTTCGTTTAAGGTTAAATTTGTAAAATCCGGAAAAAACTATGCGCTGACATCTTGTAAAAGATAAAGCCATTTATAAGTGTTGGATACTCCCTCACTTAATTCACCAAGAATGGAGCATGTGGCAACAATCCCATTCTGTGAATACATGAAATTCCTCCAGGTTGGAGCATGTGGCAACAATCCCTTCCCGTGAATTTCATATCAGCCTTGTATTTCCAGTACTCATTATCAGTGTGGCATGACGACTGAGTGTTACTCTTACAGAGTAATGATGCGTGTCGTAGGTGCAATCAAATTAATATCTTATTTCCACTCAATTAAAAATAATATAATGGAAGTTAAGTTCGTTCCCACGAGGAGCAAGAGATTCTAGTTGTAAATATTGTCACAAAAAGGGGGGATGTATAAAGCAAAAGAAAATAAACAAAGCAATTAAAAGATAAAGTTGAAATCAATAAGAGAGACAAGATCAAGGAATCATTCTTCGTTGCAAAACAATGATTAAAGTTATGTTCTTTTCTACTTGTTATTAGTCACAGATTATCACCAACCGTAGGATAGCAGGTCCGCTTAGCTAGCCCCAAAATCCCTTATTTCACTGAGTAACAAGTCCGCTTAGTTATCAGATTCTATTCAAAAGAACCACCTTGAGGTTCGCTTACAAGATGTAATTCCCCGAATGCATTAAGATCTATGAATTTAGGTTTAGTACTAGTAGTTAAACTCGGTTCGCTTGGTCCACATTCTAGCGTTGTTTTTACACACAATCGCTCCACGGAATCCCTCCGCAAGGTCTCGTGTTTTCTACTTGTGTAAAGTGTCAAGAACGATTACTTATTCCCTAACTTATACTAGATTTAGATTAAACTAACAAATCAATTTAGCGTGCACTCTAAACAATCTATCAATCATGAATGAATGAATAAACATTCCTATTAGTAAAAACAAACGATAATCATGTGAAAAATCTCAAGATAGAATTGAAACAAAACTCAAATCATATATTAAGAACTAGGAATTCATCCTCAATCAATAATAAAATTAGCTACTCATGTTTTTGAAATTCACACAAATAATAATTAAAAGGAGAATTTTCAAGTTCACACAAATAATTAAAAAGAAGAATTTTCAAAAGCAAAAACACAAGTGTTGTGTGTGTAGAGAGGTGTGTAAAAGATGTAGAAAACTTCTCTATTTATAGGCTTCAATATTCTCCAAATCTTCCAAAGAATAGAATCCTCATTCCATAGTAATTCAATTTCCAAATTCAAGTCTTTCTCAACTCTTCCATCTTCTCTTTCCAAATTTGAGCCAAATTCTCCATCCAATTCCAAGTCCAAGTCTTCACACCTATGAGAGAAGTCCACAGAAAATTCTGGAATTTTTGGTCGCCGGAAAAATGGTATTATGGCCGGAATCCGGCCGGAAAAATCACCGCCGGTCACCTGAATTCTTTGCCGTCACTGGTATATTCGACGGAATATTCCGTCAGTCCACCGTTAGGACTAACGGTCAAACGGGTCAACCGTCAGTCAACCGGGTCAAGGGAAGGAGAGTCAGCCACCGAGTCAGCTTGAGTTAGTGTCTTGATCGGCTGACTCGTCTAACTGGGGTGAGTTGGATCGGCTTCTGGATCGGTCATCTGAATCGATGAGTTGACTCGCCAGAACCAGAGTCCGGCCGAGTTCTGTTTGTTTATAGGATTTGCTCAGGCCAAATTCAGGCCGTTCTCTGCTTCAATTCCTGTTAAGAATCCTAACATACATCTAGGCAATTTATCAGCAACAACTTCAATTAGCCACAGCTGCACCATCAACATCATCCTGTGACCACCATCAACTCATTCTTTGCGGACTTTGAATTTCGCAAAGATCATTCTCGTATTTGAAATCACATCATCAACTACATACTCGTATCTTCATAGCGAATCAGACCAAACAAACCCATTTTCCTCTTAACATCAACAACTCTAGTGTTCTTGACAGAGGCAAAGTCCAGATTAGCAACAGCACCACCATTTTGGTTCAAACAGCATCATATCCCATAATCTCTGAGCTTAAATTGCATTCCTCCAAAACCCATCTCTAATCACAACAACAGCTTTTGTTTTCGACCACCACTTCCTTTTGTTCTTCAGTTTCATGACCTAACTCGCCCGATTCGACTACGGTACAAGCACCATCATATTCTCCATTGAATCTCTCAGGAACACCAACACAAACCCAACAACACCATCAACACAACTCTACCAAGATTCAACACCTTCAGAACTCAACAAAACGTCACCGTCTCTTTCTCAATCTTTCCTTCTCAGTCGAGCCAATTAATACCACCATTAATCGGAGCAACATTTGTCTCAGAAAATCCCAATTGCAACTTCGATTTACTTCTCTTGGTTCTCAATTTCACGATCTTCAAATCTCCTTCATCTCGCCTCTGTCAAACTACAACCAAACCCTTACTGCCATCTTCAACAGTACCACCAACCACAACCACCAACAGCGACATCAACTGTTCTTCGAATCCACTCACAAACCCATCTTGAATCTAATGGAAGCTCCATCGGTTCCTTCTCATCAACTCAGAGAGTAGCAACGTCTCAATCCCTCATTCCTCTTCTCGGTCTGATTTCTTCACTGGGTTTCGATCTGCTTCTCTCTCTTTCATCTCATGACCACAGACGCAGCTTCATCCATCATTCCCAATCGATCTCGATTCAACAAATGAGACATCAAATACCCTAATTTCATCAGCTACCTCCATCTCATTTGAATCAGCACCATCGAGACACTTCCTTCTCGATCTCTCTGAGTTCGATCTCTCTCTGATAAATTTCAGAGATGTACTGAAATGAATATGAGAGACGAGTTTCTCTTGATTTAGGGTTGGGCCGATAAGGATAGGTACACCCCACAGATAGGACCTGATAAATACACCCACTAGTAGATGATAAGGGGTACCCTGATAACAACCCCCCTTAACCTTGACTGGGCCTGGCTTTAGTACTCCTCCAAAAGAGAGTTGCCCCTTAACCTTGACTGGGCTCCAGATAGTGTTCGCTCATGAATTGACAATTTTGCCCTTTTTCTCAAATAGAGTAATTTCTTCTTCTTTTCCTCCGTGCGACACCAAAGTAGCTATAAAACTCAAAACAAGCGTAAAATACATAATTTACAAGAAAAATAGCAAAGAAAGCATAAACAATAGATAGTAAATAGGATGTATTCTATACCCTATCAAATTCCCCCACACTTAGACTTTGCTAGTCCTCGAGCAAATCAAACTAAAAACTCACAACTTCAAAGCGTTCAAGCATCCCAAGCATCCAAAGAGTTATGAGGACATAGAGATTCTGCATTCTAGTAATAAGAAGTTAGAAATACTAAAGAACATATTCTCATTCTTAAATGTTGAGTGAGAAATAACCACACCATAATGAGAGAACGCGTGTTTGAGAAACGATCAATAAGCATTTCGCCTCGACTTCTGCCTCACCAAAAAGGATTTTATGATAATTGCACTCAAAAAGACGGCTTTTTATGGTTCTCACATGTGTGCAGGTAGGAATCAAGAGAGAATTCCTGCAACACGTTGAATGGTGGGAAGGATAACTTCCGAAATATTTTTAAAAACCCACATCTTTTAACATTTTGAAAAACCATTTTTCTGACGATCTCTAAGAAAGGAAATCAACCATTTATCGAGGATGAGATTACTTACTCACCTTCACATCCGATCGCCAATTATGATAACACCACTCTCACGGCATCCAATAGAAACGTCTTCCGCTCCTCGTCTTGATCTTCTTCCGTCTACGGCTTCAACTATTGGTGATAAATTCTCGAATTTCATAAATCCTTAACAATTTGTAACTCTTTTTACCTTAAATCCTTGTCGCTTGAAACTTCCTTATAGATTTTCCTTCCCCACGGCTTATTAACAAAACAAATATTTCTCTTGTTTTTTTTTTTTTTTTTTTTTTTTCTTTTTTTTTATAAACAAGAGAAATTAAATACAAAATAAACCATGGCCGTGGGAGAAGTATTTTACCGCTTGATTCTTCACAACTTGTATCGCCTCAAAATCATAAACTTCAATAATTCTCACCTTTTACTTTTCTTTGCTCTTATAAATAAGTCTTCATACTTGGATATAAAATTACCTCATTGTAGTGTAAGCCTTCAACATATATGTAAAAATCCGCTCATTTGTATGTTGCTTTACTTGTATTTGAAATTTGCTCTTTTTCTCATTCCGTTGCTTGTAAACCGTGAACTTTTTCCAACTTTCCTTGTAGATTTTGATGTCGCTCCTTGTTGATGATGATGGTGTTTCTATGGATCCGTTGTTGTCGAGAGAGAGAATGGTGCTAACTGCAAATCGAACTACAAGAAGGAAGCTTTCATCTATAGACGTCACCCTCATGATTGACAAAATTAGCACTCAAGAGATCAAAGAGTAGTGCTTCTATTGGTGGGAGGTTGGGTAGCTCACCATTCTACCCGGAATTAACGTACGGTGACACACACTCAAAAGAAGCTCTTTAGTAGATGGAAAATTTCTGGTCGGTGCCTCACATGATATGAATACGGGTAGTCTCCACTAATGATTGATCAGCAACTCTAATAATGCATTTCTCCCTGCACCAAATTCGCATCACCGGCATGATTAAATCCATTATTTAACACTCAAACAAGCAAGAAATCTGAATGTAGTTCCCTAACATTTCCAAGTTCAATTATGTCGGTCAAAATCTCTATGTAAACATACCTAGAAGTATGCTAGTGACTCTAAAATCTCTAAAAGTTGGAGGTTTTTTTTTTTTTTAAATTTTTAAATTTTTTTGTAATTTTTTTTTAAATACATGCTTAACCACTCCCCCACACTTAAACCTTACATTGTCCTCAATGTAATTGAATCGTCCTAGTAAAGTCAAGGTGGGAAATTTTAACATGTTATGGAACAAGAAAAAGAAATAACAAAAAGCAAAAGGATAAGAAATACAAAACCTATGGGTTGCCTCCCATTAAGCGCTTGTTTTAAAGTCGACGGCCCGACTTAGCTCTTGCGGCACATTACTCCTCCATAGGGAGTGCATCTTGAAGTCCAATTACGTCCACATGCTCCGTTGGAAAGTTTTCATAATATGGCTTTAACCTATGGCCGTTGACTTTCAAATGTTGTCCTGTTTTGTCACTAACAATTTCAACTGCACCATGAGCATAAACATTAGTAACAACAAATGGTCCCACCCAACGGGACTTAAGCTTACCCGGAAATAAATGTAAACGAGTATTAAATAAAAGAACTTTTTGCCCCACAACAAAACTTTTCCGAGAAATCATCTTGTCATGAAAAAGCTTGGTCTTTTCCTTGTAAATCCGGGCACTCTCGTAAGCATCATTACGTATCTCCTCTAGCTCATTTAGTTGTAACTTCCTTTGTTTCCCCGCTTCATCATACTCCATGTTGAATTTCTTTATCGCCCAATAAGCCTTATGTTCAAGTTCAACCGGAAGATGACAAGCCTTGCCATAAACCAACCGATATGGAGACATACCAATCGGTGTCTTATACGCCGTTCTATACGCCCAAAGTGCATCGTTGAGCTTAAAGCTCCAATCTTTCCTCGTGGTATTCACCATTTTCTCAAGAATGGACTTGATCTCACGATTTGAAATTTCCGCTTGTCCACTAGTTTGTGGATGGTAAGGCGTACCAATTTTGTGTGTTATGTTGTACTTCTTGAGGAGAGCGTGGAAAGCCTTCTTGAAATGTGAGCCTCCATCGCTTATCACCACTCTTGGTGTACCATGCCTATTGAATATGTTTTCCCTTACAAAATCACAAACAACTTGAGAGTCATTAGTTTTGGTGGCTCTAGCTTCCACCCATTTCGAAACATAATCTACGGCAAGAAGTATATAAAAGTTCCCATTCGAATTGACAAAAGGGCCCATAAAATCAATACCCCACACATCAAAAATCTCAACGGCGAGAATTGGTGTGAGTGGCATTTGATTTCGAGCACCTAGATTGCCCGTTCGTTGACATCTATCACACGATTTACAAAAAACATATGAATCTTCAAACAAGGTGGGCCAATAAAATCCACTCTCGAGAACTTTGAGAGCGGTACGTTTAGAACCAAAGTGGCCACCACAAGCAAAAGTGTGGCAAAAGGAGAGAATGGATTGAAATTCGGAATTAGGCACGCACCTTCGCATTATTTGATCAACCCCATATTTCCATAAGTATGGTTCATCCCATACATATTGCTTAACTACCTTCTTAAGTTTCATCTTTTGGAAGTTGGACATTGTATTAGGTACTTTCCTTGTCACCAAGTAATTCACTATATCCGCATACCAAGGTGTTGATTCTTCCATGGAGAAAAGTTGTTCGTCCGGGAAAGCGGTCATGTAATGGAAGTTCCTCTTGAGACATAACAAGTCTACTAAGATGATCCGCAACGGTATTCTCCACACCCCTCTTATCACGAATTTCTATGTCGAACTCTTGTAACAATAAGATCCACCGGATTAATCTTGGCTTAGCTTCTTTCTTCTTTATTAAGTGTCTTAGTGCGGCATGATCGGAATACACAATAACCTTTGTACCCACCAAGTATGATCGAAATTTTTCCAACGCAAAAACTATAGCCAATAACTCCTTTTCCGTGGTAGAATAATTGATTTGTGCATCATTAAGGGTCCTAGATGCATAATAGATAACATGGGACAACTTGTCCACTCTTTGACCCAAAACGGCTCCAACCGCATAATCACTAGCATCACACATCAATTCAAATGGAAGATTCCAATCCGGTGATTTGATAATTGGCACACTTGTCAACATTTCTTTCAATTTGTCAAAAGCATCCTTGCATTCCTTGTTGAAGTCGAAAGGTACCTCCTTTTGTAATAACTTGCACATCGGCATGGAGATTTTGGAGAAATCCTTGATAAACCGCCTATAGAAACCTGCATGGCCAAGAAAAGAACGTATCTCCCTCACCGAAGTGGGATATTGTAAGTTTCTTATTAAATCTATCTTTGACTTGTCCACTTCGAGCCCTCGAGAAGACACAATGTGACCAAGTACTATGCCGTGGTTTACCATAAAGTGACATTTCTCCCAATTAAGGACAAGGTTTGTGTCTATGCATCGTTTAAGAACTAGTTCAAGGTTATTTAAACAACCATCAAAAGAATTGCCATAAACACTAAAGTCATCCATAAATACCTCGATGATGCGCTCCACATAATCCGAGAATATACTTACCATGCATCTTTGAAAAGTAGCCGGCGCATTGCAAAGGCCAAACGGCATCCGTCTATATGCAAACGTTCCAAACGGACAAGTGAAAGTGGTCTTCTCTTGGTCCTCCGGTGCAATAACAATTTGGTTGTATCCCGAATAACCATCCAAGAAGCAATAATAAGAATGCCCCGCTAACCGCTCCAACATTTGATCAATGAAAGGCAAAGGAAAGTGATCCTTTCGGGTTGCGGAATTAAGCTTTCTATAGTCAATGCACACTCTCCAACCGGTTTGAACTCTTGTAGGGACAAGTTCATCGTCTTGATTTCGAACAACCGTAACTCCGGACTTCTTTGGTACCACTTGTACCGGACTAACCCACTTGCTATCGGAAATTGGGTAAATTACCCCCACACTTAGCAATTTGAGTATCTTTTTTTTCACAACCTCCATCATGGGAGGATTAAGCCGACGTTGAGCATCACGTACCGGCTTCACGTTCTCTTCCATTAGAATCCTATGCATGCACATGGATGGACTAATGCCTTTGATGTCCGCAATTGTCCACCCAATAGCCGTTTTGTGCTCTCTCAAGACTCTAAGCAAACGGTCTTCTTGTACCGGTGTGAGGTTCGTAGAAATAATCACCGGAAGCTCATCTCCATCTCCCAAGAAAGCATACTTCAAATGGTCCGAAAGCGGCTTCAATTCTAGTTTGGGCGCCTTCACAATAGATGGTACAAGTATTTCATCATTCACGGGTAAAGAAATATATGAAACATTACCCTTTTTAGCTTCTTGCAATGTCGCCAAGGCCCCACACATCTCCACCAATTCCTTGGAGATTTCAACATCCAAGTTAGACAAGCCGTGGATGTCCAATTCAATGCTCTTTTGCAACACCACATCAAGTTCATCCTCTTGATTCAATTCCACCATTTGTTGCACTAATGAATCAACCATATCAATGGAGTAAACGGAATGCACATCACTCGGGTAACGCATGGCTTCAAATATGTTAAAGTGTATTATCTCCTTGTCGAATTCCATAGTGAGTGTACCCTTATCAACATCAATCTTCGTCTTTGCGGTCTTCATAAACGGCCTCCCAAGAAGTAAAGAAGTAGATGATCGGTTCTCATTGTTGTCCATATCCACCACGAAGAAGTCCACCGGAAAAATAAGCTCATTTACTTGCACTAGCACGTCTTCTACAAGCCCCTTTGGATATATGTTAGACTTGTTTGCTAATTGGATAATAACTCTCGTCTCTTTCAAAGGTCCAAGATTCAAGGAATCATATATATCGGCCGACATCACACTAATGGAAGCACCCAAGTCAAGTAAAGCATGTTCAAACCTTTGCTTACCAATAGTAATTGGCACCGTGAAACCACCGGGATCCGTGCACTTTGTAGGCATCTTCTTCAATAGCATAGCCGATGCACTCTCACCAACTTTAGTAATTTCATTATCAAGCAATCTATCCTTCTTTGTGCATAATTCCTTCATGAACTTCGCATACCGTGGCATTGTCTTGATGGCCTCGATGAATGGGATGTTGATTTCGACCTTCTTGAAAATATCCATGAGTGCCTTGTCTTGAGCTTCTTTCTTGGATTTAGCAAAACGACTAGGAAAAGGAGGTGGAGTAGTGAAAGTAGGAACCGGTTCCTTGGATTGGTCGGTTGGTGTTGAATTCTCCTTTGGTGCGGCTTCCTCCTTATCTTTGACTACCTCTTCATTAGCTTCTTCATGATGACTCGGACCCTCCACTTGTCTTCCACTTCTTAGAGTAACCGCATTAACATTCTCTCTTGGATTCACAAATGGTTGTGAAGGAAGTTTTGTGGATGCTTGAGATTTTAATAAGTTCACATCGGTCGCCAATTGTCCCGTTTGAGTTTGTAAATCCTTGATGGCCGAATCGGTCTTTTGTTGGCTTTGTTGGAACATAGAAGTAAGACCTTGCATACCTTGCATTAACACATTGAGCTTGTCATCATTCAAAGAATCACGCTCCTTGACTTGTTATGGTTGGAATTGTTGAGAACCACCTTGTTGTTGAGGTTGAAAGCGTGATTGTTGGAAACCACCTTGTTGCGCATATGGATTAGGAGCCGCCGCTTGCTTGTTTGCATAACTAAAGTTGGGATGATCCTTCCAACCGGGATTATAGGTATTGGAGTATGGATCGTACCTTGGCCTTTGATTTGGATATAAAGCATTTACTTGGTCGGTCTCACCATCCGGAATAATTACCGCGGCCATCCTTTAAATCATCATCTCCATGTTACCCATTCTTTGATCAAGATGTGATGATGAATCACTAACTTCATGCACTCGCCTAACCATTGGTTCATCTCTTGTGTAGAATTGTTGCGAGTTCGCAGCCATACTTTCAATCAACTCGGTAGCATGGGTCACCGTCTTGTTCACTAGTGCACCACCACCCGCGGCGTCAAGAAGAGACCTATCACTTGGGTTGAGAGCTTCGTAGAAGTATTGGAGTATCATAACGTCACTAAATTGATGGTGTGGACAGCTTGCCACCAACCTCTTGTATCGCTCCCAACATTCATACAATGACTCTCCCACATGTTGTTTCAATCCACAAATCTCCTTGCGAATTTGAGTAGCTTTGGATGCGGGAAAATATCTCTCGAGGAAAAGTTTCTTCATACCATTCCATGTTGTGATACTTCCGGAAGGCAAATAATATAACCATTCCTTAGCATTGCCCGCCAAAGAAAACGGGAAAGCTTTCAACATTGCTCCATCCGCATTAGTCTCCGGTGGAAGCATAGCCATAACTATGATATAGAAGTCCATAAGATGTTTGTTTAGGTCCTCATTCACCATTCCATGGAACTTTGGTAACTCTCTAATCAACCCCGGCTTGATCTCGAAGGTTGAGTTAGTTTGGATACACCATTGTTGTGTATCAAGCTTGTGAGAATCTAGGTCCTTGAGTGTACGTTCAGCCATTGTTTCTTCCTCTTTGTCCGAATCACTTGATGAAGAAGGAGGAAGTGGAGTGTTAATCGCTCGAATGAAATCCTTTAGTTGAGTGCCGGATCGAAGACGTATTGGACTCGGTCTGCCCTTCTTAAGCATTCACCAAAGGTATAGCACCTGAAACAAGATTCTCGAAAACTAAGTTAGATACGGTATAGAATCTAACAAAGCAAGAGTAAAGCAAAATAAAAACAACTAAAAACCGTCCGTTGCTCCCCGGCAGCGGCGCCAAAATTTGATGCGTGTCGTAGGTGCAATCAAATTAATATCTTATTTCCACTCAATTAAAAATAATATAATGGAAGTTAAGTTCGTTCCCACGAGGAGCAAGAGATTCTAGTTGTAAATATTGTCACAAAAAGGGGGGATGTATAAAGCAAAAGAAAATAAACAAAGCAATTAAAAGATAAAGTTGAAATCAATAAGAGAGACAAGATCAAGGAATCATTCTTCGTTGCAAAACAATGATTAAAGTTATGTTCTTTTCTACTTGTTATTAGTCACAGATTATCACCAACCGTAGGATAGCAGTCCGCTTAGCTAGCCCCAAAATCCCTTATTTCACCGAGTAACAAGTCCGCTTAGTTATCGATTCTATTCAAAAGAACCACCTTGAGGTTCGCTTACAAGATGTAATTCCCCGAATGCATTAAGATCTATGAATTTAGGTTTAGTACTAGTAGTTAAACTCGGTTCGCTTGGTCCACATTCTAGCGTTGTTTTTACACACAATCGCTCCACGGAATCCCTCCGCAAGGTCTCGTGTTTTCTACTTGTGTAAAGTGTCAAGAACGATTACTTATTCCCTAACTTATACTAGATTTAGATTAAACTAACAAATCAATTTAGCGTGCACTCTAAACAATCTATCAATCAATCATGAATGAATAAACATTCCTATTAGTAAAAACAAACGATAATCATGTGAAAAATCTCAAGATAGAATTGAAACAAAACTCAAATCATATATTAAGAACTAGGAATTCATCCTCAATCAATAATAAAATTAGCTACTCATGTTTTTGAAATTCACACAAATAATAATTAAAAGGAGAATTTTCAAGTTCACACAAATAATTAAAAAGAAGAATTTTCAAAAGCAAAAACACAAGTGTTGTGTGTGTAGAGAGGTGTGTAAAAGATGTAGAAAACTTCTCTATTTATAGGCTTCAATATTCTCCAAATCTTCCAAAGAATAGAATCCTCATTCCATAGTAATTCAATTTCCAAATTCAAGTCTTTCTCAACTCTTCCATCTTCTCTTTCCAAATTTGAGCCAAATTCTCCATCCAATTCCAAGTCCAAGTCTTCACACCTATGAGAGAAGTCCACAGAAAATTCTGGAATTTTTGGTCGCCGGAAAACTGACATTATGGCCGGAATCCGGCCGAAAAAATCACCGCCGGTCACATGAATTCTTTGCCGTCACTGGTATATTCGACGGAATATTCCGTCAGTCCACCGTTAGGACTAACGGTCAAACGGGTCAACCGTCAGTCAACCGGGTCAAGGGAAGGAGAGTCAGCCACCGAGTCAGCTTGAGTTAGTGTCTTGATCGGCTGACTCGTCTAACTGGGGTGAGTTGGATCGGCTTCTGGATCGGTCATCTGAATCGATGAGTTGACTCGCCAGAACCAGAGTCCGGCCGAGTTCTGTTTGTTTATAGGATTTGCTCAGGCCAAATTCAGGCCGTTCTCTGCTTCAATTCCTGTTAAGAATCCTAACATACATCTAGGCAATTTATCAGCAACAACTTCAATTAGCCACAGCTGCACCATCAACATCATCCTGTGACCACCATCAACTCATTCTTTGCAGCTTGAATTCTGCAGCATCATTCTCGTATTTGAAATCACATCATCAACTACATATTGTATCTTCATAGCAGAATCAGACCAAACAAACCCATTTTCCTCTTAACATCAACAACTCTAGCTGTTCTTGACAGAGGCAAAGTCCAGATTAGCAACAACACCACCATTTTGGTTCAAACAGCATCATATCCCATAATCTCTGAGCTTAAATTGCATTCCTCCAAAACCCATCTCTAATCACAACAACAGCTTTTGTTTTCGACCACCACTTCCTTTTGTTCTTCAGTTTCATGACCTAACTCGCCCGATTCGACTACGGTACAAGCACCATCATATTCTCAATTGAATCTCTCAGGAACACCAACACAAACCCAACAACACCATCAACACAACTCTACCAAGATTCAACACCTTCAGAACTCAACAAAACGTCACCGTCTCTTTCTCAATCTTTCCTTCTCAGTCGAGCCAATTAATACCACCATTAATCGGAGCAACATTTGTCTCAGAAATCCCAATTGCAACTTCGATTTACTTCTCTTGGTTCTCAATTTCACGATCTTCAAATCTCCTTCATCTCGCCTCTGTCAAACTACAACCAAACCCTTATCGCCATCTTCAACAAGTACCACCAACCACAACCACCAACAGCGACATCAACTGTTCTTCGAATCCACTCACAAACCCAGCTTGAATCTAATGGAAGCTCCATCGGTTCCTTCTCATCAACTCAGAGAGCAGCAACGTCTCAATCCCTCATTCCTCTTCTCGGTCTGATTTCTTCACTGGGTTTCGATCTGCTTCTCTCTCTTTCATCTCATGACCACAGACGCAGCTTCATCCATCATTCCCAATCGATCTCGATTCAACAAATGAGACATCAAATACCCTAATTTCATCAGCTACCTCCATCTCCTTTGAATCAGCACCATCGAGACACTTCCTTCTCGATCTCTCTGAGTTCGATCTCTCTCTGATAAATTTCAGAGATGTACTGAAATGAATATGAGAGACGAGTTTCTCTTGATTTAGGGTTGGGCCGATAAGGATAGGTACACCCCATGAGATAGGACACGATAAATACACCCACTAGTAGATGATAAGGGGTACCCTGATAACAACCCCCCTTAACCTTGACTGGGCCTGGCTTTAGTAATCCTCCAAAAGAGAGTTGCCCCTTAACCTTGACTGGGCTCCAGATAGTGTTCGCTCATGAATTGACAATTTTGCCCTTTTTCTCAAATAGAGTAATTTCTTCTTCTTTTCCTCCGTGCGACTCCAAAGTAGCTATAAAACTCAAAACAAGCGTAAAATACATAATTTACAAGAAAAATAGCAAAGAAAGCATAAACAATAGATAGTAAATAGGATGTATTCTACACCCTATCAAGTAACACGAACCTCCAAGCACTATAATGAAACCATGTACGAAATACCCGTACAGGCTGACTCTCGGTGTGTTATACTAGCCCGATTGATCCCCTCTCGGTGTGTTATACTAGCCCGATTGAGCATCCGGATGACCAGTATCGTCCGGATATGATCGATCGTGATCATCCAACTCCATAAGCATGATTGGATGACCACAGATCAATTCCATCACCCCCAAGCGGGTATGGAATACCCACGGCCGACCCCGCATGGTCGGTCATTGGCCTAACTTGCCAAGAAACCGTTCATACCAAGCATTATGGACGGAAAACCTAAATTAGGGTTTGCGGCATATTACATGTGTCGCAAAACAATCTCAACCATCCATCTTCGCAGGTATAGATGAAGGGTGTAGATGTAGACTCAAAGGGCCCAGAGCATGTCAACACGATTACCGTGGGCCCGCCTACACACTTGACCAATCGGTCAAGACCAACCACGCATGGTTGTAACAAATTTGTACGCCCAAACAAGGAGTGACGCACGACTTTGAAAAGCCAAAATTAGGGTTTTAAGCCATCACGTGCGTCCATCTTCTCCAACACGAATGGAGGGTCTGATTAGATTAGCGAGGTCCGGTCATACCAAAGCATGACCACCATGGGCCCATATACCTCCTCATGTGTTCGGCCAAGGCATACCATGCCTGGCTATCCCAAACCGTCCACCCAAACTTGCTTGGTTACACTTCCCAAATTGCAAACTGATCTCGACCACTCAACTTCATAGGACGATTTGAGTGGCTTAGATCACGTTTTCATGGGATAGTCAGGTATAGGTGTGAACACCAGCCTACCACCTACACGCTGGTATGATCGACCAAGACCGACCAAGATGGGTCGTCTTGAAACGCGTGCCCAAACTAGGGATGTCACGCGGTTTCCAACTCCTTTGCGGCAATGGATTTCTGCCGCAAACCGATCTCAACCACTCAACTTTACCGGTCAAATTGAGTGGCCTAGATCGCGCCTTCATGGGACAGTGAAGTATGGACGTGCACACCGGCATGCTGTCTACACACATGCCCGGTCGGTCCTCTCCAAATCCCTTTCCATGCTCGGTTTCGACCAAGTCAAGAGTAATGCTTGCGCACCTCTTCAAAAACCCTAATATTCATTAACGGTCGCAGATGAGTGTCTCAAAGATCATCTCATCCGTCCAACTTCACCGACTTGGTTATACAACCACGGTCGGGAGTTATTTGGTCGGTGAGGCGTCATTACCCATCACTTTACCACACCATGATGCGATACGCATAAAATACACACGATACTTCACAAGTATCGACTTCCGAATAACGCAGTTATTCAATTCAACGATTACATGCTATCTTTCGTGGATTCACGATCCACACATTCCGGACATCAATCATGTCACAAACCGGGGTTTTGGTCTGGCGGTTTACGGCGTGCGGCGGCGTGCAACGCGCCATCACAAGAACGTGTCGGGAAGTCATGGACGGTTAGAGATGAACAGGGAGAAGTGGGCAAGACTTGTCATGTGGCACCGACGCACAACTCCACTACTCCATCACTCCACTTCCTCCACTTCCTACGAGAGACGTGAATAAGGCTCAATGACTTGTATAAATAGGTTCTCCGCCCTATTTCAAACAACAACACAAGTCCAGACGAGACAGAAAACCAAGTGTTAATACAAAACGTATTCCAACACCCAGAGCTTGCTTGCATCAATCACAAGCCTGCTCACCTTTCTATTACAAGTCATAAGCAAGCCAACACCTTCACAATCTCAACACCTTCTTCGCTTCCCTCCCTAAGATCAACCCCATCTCCTTCACTTTGTGACCGAAACAAGTCTGGAACGACCATTTCTTGGTTTAGGCCGGACTTGCACAGATTGATCTCTCGAATCTACAAGCACTCACCGCGCAGTGCATTTGTTTAAGGTTTAAATTCATTCCTCATCCACACCCCAAATTACCAAATTCTGCAGGAGTAGTTTTCACCCATAAACAACACTGCTCCTTCATATTCTCCACATAAACACCTTTTTTAAAAAGAAAAATAAAGTAGCAAATTTTATTTATATACAACGCATACTGCCAATCTGAAATTTTACACTTATTAAACAAAACAAGCATGAAAGAACAACATCAAGAATAAACACCTGACAAGTTAAATATCTCGAAGCATAATACTTGAAGCAACAACAATAATCATATCACGAAAGAATAAGAATAAACACCATTAGTTACAACTATATATACATTCCTAAACCCGCATGAACCAAGTCAAACAATATGAGATACTCCGCAATACCAAGCAACAAATAGAAAGGCAAAAATCATTTAGGCCACCATTGATATTATAGTACAAGCATATTTACATGATGTTATGTGGCTCGTATAATGTTTTAAAGTCTGGAAACATCTCAATTCCACAGCAACAACTAATAAAAGGTCCATCTTGCAACTAATAAAAAGGGTCCATATTACAACAGTAAAGAGAAAAATGATCTACCATACAGAAATCCATTCAAGAAATACCCCTGATTCAGTTAAGATGACAAACTACAAGGTTACGCATTTGTAAACGTTAAGCATAACGGTTTCATACTTGAATTACACGAACAAAACCACAACCAATCGACCACTGGATACTTGTTAAATGAGGTGTTTTTGAGTGATAATCAGCTTCCATTTAGAAATATCTGCACAAATGAGTTCACCAACAAAGAGGATAACTTCCATTAGATTAAAAATCACACTCACAAAAGGCCATTTCACTCGATACTTGCTCATTACAATCCAGATACCAAGTTCCAACTTGGTTTACTATCAAATGAAGCAATGCAGTAATACTAGTCACTCTACCAAGACTTCACTGTACTAATCTACACAATATCTAGCCATTAACAAACTGAAACTAAAAAAAAAAAGGTTCAAAAGAAGGGTAACCAATCATGTTCCCATTAAGCATGATATGGAGATTGATATAGAGCTAATGAGCACATAATAAAAAATAACCACATTACTCAGCACAAAACTGAGCACGTTAAATAGAAATATTACATTGTGTTTTCCCAATCAAAACATTCATAAGATTTCAAACAATCAGAACAACAACAACAACTAGTGGGCTAGTGCAAAGATCAGATCACATTGCATGTACCAAAAACATAGATAAACAACAACAAGAACAACTAAGCCTCAAGTCCCTTTAGTCCCAAATAAGGTAATATAATTAAGAAAATAAACTTAACACTTGATTAAAAAAAATAATCCAAATGTGAATGCCAGCAATAGAAAATCAATTGACAAATCATGTTGCAAAGATTAATCAAATTGAATGTAGAATTTCAAAAAGAATGAAAATTTTGAAATAAGTTTATGAACAAAACTAATTAAAGTTTGAAATTACAAGCATATCAAATACCGATTATCTGATTCGTATACACCGTCATACCGTCATAATCACAGAAAGATTTATCATGTGCAGTGTATGGAAATGAAGAAAACATCAAATGAAAAATTGAAAGAAACCCATACCTTAGTGGAATCCAATTATGTCACCAAAATCAGAGAACTGATTTGAACAAAGTCTCCTGAAGCAAACATAGAAAAAGGGAAAGTTAGGGTTCTATTCTAAAAATTAACTAATCAATCTGGTTTTTTAAGGGTTTCAAGACTAGTAAAATATCAACAGATTCATATGTTTATGAGTTGAAACCCCCAAATCTGATGTTTCGGTTTTGAAGCAAATATTGCAGATCCAACAAAAATGGAAAAAAAAAAGAAGTAACAACAATGAGATTTATACCCGATGAGATCTTATTCTTGGAATCTTCGTCACTACCACAAATAGCAGCAATAAATAGATATTATCGTTGATGATGAATCTATATCTTCAGATCTAATTACACAATAACAACAATGAGATTTAATCTAATCAAGTAAAAATTATCTCAAGTAAAAAATAAATCAAAGTTAAATGAGTTCAATATCGAGTTCCGTTTCTTCTTCCCGTTAAACAAAATAGAACTAGGGGTTACAAAAAGGGTTTGCTTTTGATATTTGCTGATATATGAGTTTTTATTTTGAGATGGGGTTATGATTAATCTTCAATTTCTGATTGTGAGGTTTGATCTGTGAGAGTTAGGTTTCAGTAGAAAATTGAGAGAGAAGCGAGGTAATGACAGAAATGAGAGAAGGGGCAGAGTAAGATGTAGATGGGAATAGGATTTGTTTCTAGAAACCTATAGAAACAGTTTTCACACGCAGTCTTACTGAAGTGGGCTGGGCTCATAACAACAAGTTCCACTAACAGTCATAATACAAGTCCACGTGGAAACATTGATATTTACTAAACTGCCCTCTTATATTAAGGCTGTTATGGGGGCTCAATTTACTTTTTCGTAAAAAAAGACTTCCTTGGAAAGCCCAATATATAAAGAAAGCCCGGGGAAGTCTTATTTATAAAACTCTAACAAACTTAATAAACTCATTTTCCACTAGTGTTAACTGTCTCCACTTCCTACGAGATCAGGGTGCGCTCAATCATGACTTGTATAAATAGGTTTTCAACCTATTTTGACAACAACACAAGTATCCAGAAAAACACCAAGAACTGATAGCTTACATTCCGCAAGCCAGTTCCATATTCTGATACAAGTCATAAAACAGCCACACCTTCAAAATTCAACATTTTCGATCTCAACACTTTCTTTGCTTCCCTCCCTAAGATCAACTCTTCTCCTTCACCTTGTGACCGAAGCAAGTCTGGAACGACCATTTCTTGGTTTAGGCCGGAATTGTACAAATTGATCTCTCGAATCTAAAGTACTCCCGTGCAGTGGATTTTTTTAGGGTTTAGATTCGTTTCTCGGCGGCACACCCAAATTTACCAAAACCAACAGAATCAGTTTTTACTCCAAAACAACTGGCGACCACAGTGGGAGATTAATCTCTCGGTTGCAAAATCAATTGTCAATTTCATTTTCAATTTTCTCAAATTCAAGACGGTGGATCTTAGGTATGCCTCAGTTACCATTCCCGATGCTGCTAACGCTGATAATACTCCTGGAGCCACTATCCCTGTTGCTGACACCAATGTACCGCCCGCCAGCACAGTCAACGCATCTCATGGTGTTACATCCTCAAGCACCAACACCAGCAACGCCAGAAGCATCCCCTATGGCGTGACACCTCCTATCACCAGAGTCAGAGCCGCTGCTACTCTTAATATTTCTTCGAGTGTGACACCCCCAATCGTCACCAGAGCTGCTACCGCTTCTTCTTCAGGACGGGAGACTGGAGGAGCCAGAGGAAACCAACCTCCCATTACCATTTCCGATTTAATGGAGAGACAAGAAGTTCTTTCCAAAGCTCAGACGGACATGGATACAACTCATAAGGAGGTACTCACTTTTCTCAAGACGCTAACGGAAAGATTACCACCAGAACCGCGTCAACCCCAAATGGGGCAGACAAGGAACACTTTCATGACGCCTGGCGCAAGTACTTCAACAGGGCGTACTTTTATGGGTGAAGAAGTTCGTGTGGATCCTGAATGATCGTCAAAAATGAATCAACAGTCCAACTTTATCACACGGGAGGACCTAGAATGGCTTCTCCAGAATCGAAGCAAGGAAAATCCAGCTACCATTCATCAGCACCAACCTCCTTATCCTCCTGACATGCAAAGAGTTCCCCTTCCAAAAGGATATTCTTCTCCCCAGTTCTCCCTTTATGATGGTACTGGTAACGCTCGTGAACGCATCTCTTGCTTTTTGGAATCACTAGGGGAGCATGAATATAACCACGTCCTCTGCCTGAAATAATTCTCAAAATCACTCACTGGAAGGGCGTACACCTGGTACAACAACATTGCACCAATAGCGCAGCCAATTGCTGTGAATGGCTACCGCTTTCTACAAGAAATATTTCTTTGTGTCTGAGCAAATCACTTTATCAGACTTGGGAAGGATGTTTCAGCGAAACAATGAACATCCAAATGATTATGTTAAGAGATTCAAGATTCAAGCGCTAGATTGTCATGATCCAAATGTGACTGAACATCAATTGGTGGAGCTGTGCATTAATGGCATGGTACCCGTATATCGCGCTTTACTGGAGAACCTGCGCTTCTAGACATTTTCTGAACTTCATGAAGCTGCTAAGCGGTCGCCTACAATAGCACCAGCCTTGTTGAAAAGAACCCGGCCTACCAGGAATGAAGATGCACGCGAGACTCGAGGGAACAGACGTCTCATCAACAAACAATACAACACTCAACCCTCTGTAAGTGTGGTGAGTGAAGGAGGAAAAAGAAAAGCTCCAGCGGCAGAACAACAATCCAAACGTGCGGCGCCAGCGCAGCAGACAGCTCAAACCCGGAAAGCCGCGACTAAAACACCTGCGCAACAACAAGAAACTGGAGAGGCTGTTTTAACCTTCCCGTTTCTGATTGAAGAGGTAATCGAACTCCTAGAAGCATGGATTCAAGATGACACCATCAAGCTACCTCCTCTCAGATGTCCACCAACTGAAGAAAAAATGGCAAATCCCAAATATTGCCGTTACCATAAGTTCGTCAATCACCCAACCAGTGGCTGCAACAAATTGAAACACATTTTCAAAGAGAATGTGGATGCAGGCGAACTTCAATTGGGCACTGAAGGAGCTCACAGAGATCCCCTTCCTGTCAGGAGCTGCATGATTTTTGGAGACTCCGTCCACAAAACCGTACAGTCTATGATGGAGCATTTATATGAGATTCTGTATTTCTCCAAGGCGCAGCGTCAAGACATATTTGCAGCCCTCAACCATGTTTTATCAGGCAAGCGGTTGTTTCCAGTCAGGGAAGCCGCTCCCAAAACCCAACCTCTCCTGGAAAGCACGACTGATAGATGCAACTGGGGAATCCTAACTACCGCTTAGTTGAAGAATGTTGAGTTTGACAGCACACTGATTGACGCGGCCTCTGACTTCAACATTGTTACCATCAAAACTCTGAGAGCTGCAAGGATTTCAAGGCGGGAAGCCGTTCACTACCCAATCATAATCAAAAACTCGGAAGGAGAATCCAGAGACGCTTACGGGTACATTAATATCGAAATCAAGGTGGGAGACGCTCTAACACATGCCAAATTTCATATAGTTAAAGAGTACCCAAGTTATGATATGGTCTTAGGGCGCTCATGGATACACGACAACAAGTCAAAGCTAGGAGTATGTCCTTTGCCAGTGTCTATACCCGAAAGGGTCTCCAACAAGCCATCCAATCCTGAAGATTATTTGTTGCCGTATCAACAACTCACGAATGTGACGAAGCTGCCTAGAGAGAGTGCATCAGCATTTGTTCGCAGATTCCGGACATAAGTAAGTCATATTGAACAACCCTTTTTGCAACCAGTCACTCCTCCTTCTGCCAAGGCTTAGGGACTCGATCCAATTATCAACCCAACCGTACTAGGAGATGTGAGTGGGATGCTGGTCCTTTCCAGTATTTTATCAAGAGTTTAGAAGATGTCTCAGTCAAAGATAAGGAATCTAAGAACCAAGTAACAGTGCAACGCCCAAATCCCTTCCAAGTTGGGGATATGGTAGTAAGGATTGCTGCTCAACCTACTTCGCCCGATTCCACAGAAGGAAAAGATGAGCCGTATCTGGTAGCAGAATTTATATTGGGAGGATACTGCAAGCTCATCAATACTGACAAGCTAGAAGGCGTAATAATGCACGCCAGGTGGCTCAAACCTTTCAATACCTAAAATATCATGTCGCCTCTTCCCTAGAGTTTTCCTTTAGCATTTCCCTTTTCATGCAGTATTCGTAATCACTCCAAAATGATTGCACCGGCTTGCATTCATAATTAGAATTTCAGTTTATTAGTTAATCGAAGCATTATTTCTTTTCAGAAAATTACTCTTTAGTCATTCCAAAACAAAAGTCTCAAATAAACTCAAAACCCTCAAGAAACAATTACCTACTAGCTTAAAGCCAGAAAATTGGAAGAATATATTATCTTCCAAAAAACATACTCAAAGGGGGAATATGCAAAGGAAAAAGGAACAATAAAATATTCAAAGGAAATCTTCCAGCGGCAGTACATCCCTTTTAGAGAGGACATCCTTCATGCCCTGAAGAGCAGCCTGCTTCAAATTCAAGCCCTGAGACAGCCTCGAGGAATCTGTAGAAGGGATTTTGTCTACGAATTTCGAATTTTTGGAACCCTTTCACAAAACTGGAAAGCAGCGCACAACCACTTCTTCAGAAATGGTGTCCATGCTCATACATATCTAGTTGGCGCCGCCACAAATCTCCAAGAAGCATGTAATTTGCAAGGGAAAATCAAACAGAAGAAAACACGACTTGCATACCAAGCAGTATTTGTGTGCCGTGTTCCCATCTGCCATATCGTATCGCCTCAGAAGAATAGGAAGAACTCGTTTTTTTGCAATCAAGGTGCTAATCGTGGCATTCGAGGAATGAATATAAGGCTCTACCGTAACTCTACCAAAGGATGCGGCGTCTAAAGTTCCAAGCCACACAAATAAAACCACTGAAAGATGCTTATCTACGAAAGAGAATAACAAAGTGGGAAATCTAGTTATCAACATCAATGCCAGGGTTAATGGCGCCCTCACTGGAGTTCTCTTTAGAAGCCGCTTTAATGTCCTCTCCAGAAGCAGAAGCCGCTTCAATATTCTCTCAAGAAGCCGCTTAAACGTTCTCTCTAAAAGCCGCTTCAATTTCCTCTCCAGAAGCAGAAGCCGCTTCAACGTTCTCTCCAGAAGCCGCTTCAATGTCCTCTTCAGAAGCAGAAGTCGCTTCAACGTTCTCTCCAGAACCCGCTTCAACATTCTCTCCAGAAGCCGCTTCAATGTCCTCTCTAGAAGCAGAAGCCGCTTCAACGTTCTCTCCAGAAGCCGCTTCAATGTCCTCTCTAGAAGCCGAAGCCGCTTCAACGTCCTCTCCAAAAGCCACATCAACATCTTTTTTCAGAGGTCGCTCCTATGCACTCTTCGGAAGCTGCTCCGACATCCTTTTGTAAAACCTTCTAACAGACTTTTGAGGATGCTCCGGTTCGTCCACATCAGAGTCGATAATTATGACGCCATTATGGATAGGCAAGTCAACAAGATCCGGGAAAAGAAAGGACTCTCTATCTGCCGAGAATAATGGCTTTAGATGCGGAATATCAACCGACTATATGATCATCCACCTGGAACTGATTGGCGTGTACTAAGAGAATGATCATCACATGCCTTGACACTTCATCAGACGTATCTTGCTTGAAGACCCAACTGGCCTCTATCCCGGTAACGTCTGTTTAAACTTTCCTCATGAATTTGTTACCTGTCACCATCTAGTGCTTAACCCGCAACAATGTCACTGTTACGTACTAAGCAGGGGACTTAATGTTGATGGTGGTTTTTAGTTCAGGGCTAAAATTGTGAAACCTTGTGTTTTAATGTGCTTTCATTCTGCAAAGAAACAGAGCCATTTAAAAGTGATGAGTGCCAGGCCTCTTTACTTACATGTGTATTGAGCAATTTAATATATTTATATATGAAATTTATCCAGAATGGTGCGTGTAGCAACAATCCCAAATATTCTGTAAATTTCTGAGTATTTATTCTATGCCATGTTCCTCAGTTGAACTCTTAATACTGACATGACATGACGACTAATGCTCGCTCCCAGCCGAGTAGCATGAATCTCCCGAAGTGTCGGGATTAAGATGCGTGTGGAAGTACTCAATCAGAGGCACGCAAAGTTATGCTGCCCTTTGATATTAAATTAGTGATTTTTTGTATCAGTATGCAAAATCCACCAAAAATTGATTGATTTTGCGGCAACCCGCAAAATCCAGTTCTTTAACCTAATTTTATTAATTTACAAAAATTAGGTTTTTTGCGCCCTGCGCGATAGTTCGAACCCTATTGGTCGAAACTAAACCTAGGCAAACTAGGAAATCGATCCATCAGGTAGGAGCAAGATCCTACTAAAAATCAGAAAACAAGAAATAAAGAGGAACTGCGGCAAGTACGAGCAGCGGCAAAAGGAGGAGTGGCCGCGCCACTTGGCCGACCGATTGGTTTCAGCAGGCGCCACCTGTGGCTGGCTGGCCACGCTCCATGTTGCTGCTTGCCGGCCCCCTTTCCCATCGACCAATCAGATCGCTTTAAAGGCGCCACACACACTTTTAAATAAAGTTAGAAGTTGGTTGGTTGACGCGCCTAATTCCTTAAGGAATCTAATATAGACTGCCCATGTCAGTCTTAAAACGATTACGGCCGTACGTTTTGGCCACTCGATTTATCAAGTCTAGCCACCTCCTAACATGGTCGGACAAGCACCACCATGTACACCGGCGGGCTCACTAATGCATTGGCCAAACAGAGTCCTTCCAACTCGCAAGCGGAGCCACTAAACGTTTACCCAAAGTAAGTTGGCCGCGCAAGTTACAAAACCCTAATTTTGGTTAGCGACGGTACATTACTGCCGCAAAACGATCTCGGCCGTCCAACTTTGCTAGCCTAATCGACCGACCTAGATCGACTTTAAGCAACCAGCAAGATGCAGTTATGCTCATCGGCGGGACCGCTATCGTTCCTACCAAATGGAATTTCCATGGCCTGCTAGCAACAACCAAAAACGCTAGCACAAAATAAGCCAATCGCGTGAACAAAAGAAGGCTTAATCGAATTAAGGCTGCCCAGGTCGGTCTTAAATCGATCGTGACCGTCCAACTTCGCCGTCCAAATTGATCGACCTAGATTTGATCTTAATTAATGAGCAAGGTACAGATACGCTCATCAGCGGCCCGGCTATTGTGCTGGCCTATCGGACAAGCTCCTAACACGGCGCCAACACCAAAAAATGTTGGCCCAAGATAGGTTAGCCACACGACTTTTTAAAACCTAAATTAAATCAATGGCAGCCATTAACTGCTGCAAATCATCTCGGCCGCCCAACTTCGCCAGATGAATCAGCCGGCCTAACTCCTATTTTAGGTAGCCAACAAGGTGTGGCCATGATCAACGGCCACACCCCTTCGATAAGCCACAATTGGCCAAGCCACGGCCTCCCCATATGGCTCCCAAACGATTGTCCAAAATGGGCTGGTCGCACTGCTTGCATGAATTTTAAGGCAGCCATTAACTGCCTCGAATCATCTCGGCCGTCCAACTTCGCCAGCCGAATTGACCGGCCTAGATTAAATCTTAGGCGACCAATAGGATGTCATCATAGTCGCCATCCATCACTCTCCTATAGGGACCGAACAACCAACCTTTGGCATGTATAAATAGCTCCTGCCAGACTTCTTGAAAATGGCCGGTCAAGCTTTTTTAAGACATTAGTTTCCACGACCAACCAAGACAGGATCAAATACAACGATGTTTCACATGCATCAATTATTTTGAGCTGCTTGCTTAAAAGCGATGCTCTACATGCATCAAATACATACGATATTCTATGAGTATCGGCTTCACAGATAACTTAGTTATTTGACCTAATAGCGCCACATGCTATTCTTTACGGCAGGTCTCATGACTTGGCTCGTCACACATGACTTCCCGCCACTTAGTTTGCGCGTGATTAGTCAGAATATTTAGGCAAGACCCGCTCAACAACTTTTTATATATTTTCTATGAAATACTCGAGACATCAAACATGTCACAAGGCGGGGATGTTCATCAGGGTATTGGTCTGGCGGTTTACAGCGTGCGGCGTGCAATGCGCCCTTACGAGAAAGTGTCAGGAAAGGGCGGACGGTTAACAACAGTGAGAGAGTAGTGGTATAAGGTTGACCAGTCTTCCTTCATAACGGAAACATGATGGTCACCACCTTTTACACAACCCCACTTCTCCACTACTTAATTGTCTCCACTTCCTACGAGATCAGGGTGCGCTCAATCATGACTTGTATAAATAGGTTTTCAACCTATTTCGACAACAACACAAGTGTTATTAACACAAGTATCTAGAAAAACACCAAGAACTGATAGCTCACATTCTGCAAGCCAGTTCCATATTCTGATACAAGTCATAAAACAGCCAAACCTTCAAAATTCAACATTTTCGATCTCAAAACCTTCTTCGCTTCCGTCCCTAAGATCAACCCTTCTCCTTCACTTTGTGACCGAAGCAAGTCTGGAACGACCATTTCTTGGTTTAGGCCGGAATTGTACAGATTGATCTCTCGAATCTAAAGTACTCCCGTGCAGTGGATTTGTTTAGGGTTTAGATTTGTTTCTCGGCGGCACACCCAAATTTACCAAAACCAGCAGAATAGTTTTTACCCCAAAACATCTACCTAACTTGATTTGTGTTTAAGGTTCTTAAATGTTTAGGTTTGAAAATAGTAGTTCGGGATGGTTGGCCTTCATGGTACACATACCATCATTTAAAATTAAAATCCATGGATTTCAGTTCATTGAACACCGTTTGCAAACTGACTTTACACCCGTTTATGGACTTGGTTTGTAGACGTCAATATTTGACAACTTGTTGTGGCCGTAACTTCTTCGTCCGAACTCGGAATGACCTCATTCTTTTTGTATTCTCTTCCTATTTGAATTCTCTTCAAAATGGTGATGAGAATTCTGAATTTGGATGAGTTAAGATCTTTGTCCCGTTTCTTATTTTTGAGTGTTTGTCTCTATTTTGTCGTACTTGTACAACTTCTCTTGGACTTGGGCACTTGGATTATTGCAGTACTTCTCTTCTAAGCACATTTGTAGCTTTTATAATAATTTTGTTGGCGAATCACAAAGAAGAAAGTTCAAGAATGGGCAGTAGTACGCATTACTCTGGGATTCTTGAATGTTCACAAACCTCTTATGTGAACTACGGTGCATGGAGGACTTTGTATTTCCTTATGTGTTAAGAAAATCTTTTTATACGTCTTTGGTAGCCATTCTTGGTGTAAATATACCTTTTAAGGGCAAATCATCTTGTATGTCATTTACGAGTTTGTTTCTTACAAGTTTGTCTCTTCGTTTTGGTATCTAGGAAACTTCTCGTGAAAACTTATTCTTGTGTTCGAGAAGGATAACTAGGGTTTGGAATAGAAATTATTGTGATTACACATAGCTATTTCCAACGATTTTCATCTTGCAATGTTTTTAGATTTATTTTATTTAAATTCTATGTTATTTGGAGGATGATTTTTGCAGTATTTAATCTTTCTGATTTCATATATTGCAATTTCTTATGAGATGTATGCCTTTACGTTCGTGAACTGTGCTAGTATCTCATAAATGCTCAAAAGTTAAGTCTATTATGTCTTTACGAAAATATTGATAAAAGATAGAATGAACTTTTGAAAACTTCATGATATTGATCTTTCCCGATCCACTTTTATGTGAAAGTCTTTGTATGACTCTGTAAGTTTACTTATGTTGAGTGATTTCCGTTAAATTAATCATAAAGGTTCTCTTGTGATAGTTTAATCAATGATATTTTAGACATTAAAAAATCACGTCCAAAGAAATCATTTTTTTCTCGTAAAAGTAAGGTCACTCTTGTTGTTCTCTTGGGAATGACATCAAATGCGGGAGAGTTCTTAATTGAACTTGTGCTTAATTGCCAAATCTTTGTGGGGAGTGCGGCTGTGGAATATTGTAGGAGTTATCTTGTATCTTTATAAACTCCTTGATGAATACACTAAGTTTCGACTACGTGAAATCACCGAAACAAAGTTGATATGTTTTCTTTTAGTCATGAATTATCTCTTTGAGAATTTCATTATGATCCCGTAGTTTTCGTACCTTTGCCAATTTATATTGACAAAAAGGGGGAAAATTATTTGGAAGTTCACACTACATACATATGGTTTACGGATTACTATGTAAAGGGGAGTGGTTTTCATTGTAAGATGGAAGTATTGACCAAGGGGGAGTGATACATATCACCATAGTATTATGTAAAAGTTGAGATACAATTGGACTTTGATTCCATATAATAATACTATGACATTGTACAAAAATGATTGAGAACATTGGTTTTCTTATTGTTATGGCTACGGATCTTCAATGACAATGATGTTGAGTTGAGCACGTTCATAATCGCTGGAGTACTTGGAGTAGCGAAGAATTCAAGGAATGTTGAAGAGCCAAGGAAATCAAGCATGATGGATGAGAAGCTACAAAGTTTATTTATTTTGTAATCCATATGTATTAATAGTTTTGTCACTAAAATTGACAAAGGGGGAGATTGTTAGAGCATTGCTCGGTCGAACTCGCAAGCGTTGCTATCTCAAGCTTTTTTTTCAAGTTTAGTTGATAAAAACTATACTTGATTTCTAGTCTACTTATAGCTATGTCTCGGATTAGGATAGAATGTGTAGTTGAGCTTTAGACTTCACAGCGTTCACCAATTGAAGAAGAAGATCTACTGAGGAGCTTTGAGAAACTTTATCAACAAAAGGTATGTGGAGACTAAAACTTATCTATCACTCAGAAGAATATTCTATTCTATCTTCTAATGAGACTAAGTCGTATAGTTATATAGACTTTTACATTGTGCATATTTGATATTTCGAGCTGAGTTTATCTCGCTTATCTATTTCGCGAAATGTGTGTTGGAAGCTTTTTGCTATAGCTATGTTCATCATATTCTTGACGAGTTTAGTTGGAGACAATTTATTTGTTGGAAACTAAATATTAAGTCAAAATATGATCATGTGAAAATTACCTTGAACATCTTACATGATTTGTGTGAGACAGTCATTTGATGTTAGCTTGGGAAGTTTCGTATTGATCATTCGATCACTTGAAAATTACTTGAAGCTATTGGTATGTGTAAGATTACCATTGTCGTCTTCTAAGGATGTGTCAATGATTGAAATGAGAGTTGAGAACAATTACCTATGTCTGGATGCAACACGGTATGCATACCTAGTATGCGAACTGTTTTGTTAAGATTCAAGTCCGGAACTCTTGTTTACGTACCTAGTATGCGAACGGATTTACCTGAGAAGGTCCAGAACTATTGTTTGCGTACTTAGTATGCAAACGAGTTTACCTGAGGTTGGTCCGAGACGGTTGTTCGCGAACCAAGTTTGCGAACGGCTTGACTAGGACAAGGTTCGGAGCTGTTGTTCGCTTACCTAGTTTGCGAACACAATGGTTAAGTTCTAAAATCGGTCATGTATGATTCTCATACTCATGAACTAAAATATTTATGATTTAAGGAATGCAAATTAACTTTGCAAACTGTGGCTTAATGTTCATGAATTGATTCTTGTATAAGTACTTTGTACGATTACGATTACGAATCAATCTGATTCTGATTCAACTTGTTCATATATATTTCTATGAGATAGTGAACAATTGAACAACTCTATTTGAAACAAAATTATATTCATTTGATCATCTTTCATTATTGATTAATCACCATATCTAATCTAGAAGTGTTAGATAAATAAGGCTAAGACAAAAATATTCATATGGCTAACTTCGGTTAACTATTATTGAGCCAATATACACGTTTAGGTACGGTTACCCATATCTAAATATAAGTATATTTTATTTGTGTGTAACAAGCTAAGACCATCTAACGGTGGAGATTGATTTCTTAATTTCTAAGCAGACTTAGCTTGAATCTTAAATCAGGATTTCATCTAAAAGTAAATATTGAATGCTTTGTTACTAAGATATCTTAGCTTTGATTGTAAGTAACCCTGATTTGAAAGGCTATATACGGGAGAACTCTAGCAACTGGAAAACCTAATCCCGACACTTTCCTGTGTCCTAGTTGCAAACTAGAGTCGATTCTCCTTTAACCTAGGTTTTTCCAAAACCATTATTAGGTTAACGACGTGAAGATTTCATTTGGGATTCGCGAAGCCAAATCCAAATATTTTCTTTGTAGTTGCGTATTCTGATCTTACTTGTTCTATCTATTGAGTTTTATCTTCTCTAAGATTTACTCGAGATTTATCTCTGATAGGTAAGATATAAAAAGTAATCACAACAGTTCTTCGTCTCAGACTCTTGTGATTCCACAATAACATTTTCTGTTAATCAGTTAGGTTATTGTGAGGTGACTGATATTTCTTGGCTGCTCTTCGGGAGTATAAGTCCGTGGTATTAGTTGGTTCCTGTTCACCTTGATTTTTGTATCAAAATACGGAACAAAAATAATAAAGGATAGACATATATGTGGGAGACAAATTTGTTTATAAATCTTCGACTTTGGGTCGTAGCAACTCTTAGTTGTGAGTGAGATCATCTAAGGGAATCAAGTGCGCAGAATCCAACGTGGTTCTAGAGGAGTAAGGAACGCGATTGTACCTTAATCAGTGTGAGACTAGGTTAGGGCTCAACTACATTCCAGTCCGAAGTTAACTTGTAGTAGGCTAGTGTCTGTAGCGGCTTAATACAATGTGGTGTTCAAAGTTGGACTAGGTCCTGGGGTTTTTCTGCATTTGCGGTTTCCTCGTTAACAAAATTTCTGGTGTCTGTGTTATTTCTTTTCCGCATTATATTTGTTTATATAATTGAAATATCATAGGTTGTGCGTAGTTCAATCAGTTGATAAATCCAACCTTGTTGGATATAACTTGATTGACACTTGGGTATTGGTCTTTGGTACCGTCCAAGTTATTTCTCATATCAATCAGTATCACAAATTTCTATATGTTCGATTTGTTGATTGTATTGAGAAAGAGAGATAAAGCTCTTTGATTTATTTCTTGATTGAGTCTCACTTTTAAGTTGGTGATCTCGGAATTATATTGGAGTTTAGTCCATACAGATTTCCGAACGAATTATTGGGTGTGGTTTTTATACCCCCGCTTTTTCAAGGGGGGTAAAGCTTTTGTTATTCAAATACGTCAACAACATCATTATTTATTTTTGAATATGTGCAGGTTATTGTGTTGTTGAAAATTGGAATCAAGCGTATCTAGAATGAGTTAAGAGAATGTTATGTTATGTAATATATGTATCTTTTAATTCGTGTATTCTCCGTATGTAATAGAGTTTTGTTACTAAAATTGACAAAGGGGGAATTTTCAGAGAGTTGCTCGGTTGAACCCACCAAGCGTTGGTATGTCAAGGTTGGTTGTCATATTTTAGTATCAAAACTCATAAGTTGCTTGATTAGATTACTAGAGTCAACTTCGTTAGGTTAGACTAGGAAGTCTATAAATATTGAGGCATATAAGTATTACTCCGAAGACCTGAAGATTCTGAAGACGTATCAACACAACCATGACATCATCCTTCCACTTGAGGTTAGTAATACATGACTTAACTTATTTCCATTTCTATATCGTAAGCTTTCAAGTCGTTTCTGATTGAAAATATAACATGCGAATTTATATACATGAAACTATAGTATAAGAGACTTGATCATCATATTGTGATCAAAGTGTCAAGGAACAATATATCAATAGTTATGAATGCTTTATATTGGTATACTGAATTACGAAATAATGCTTATCTTTTGAACTTTGTAATTGCGACATCAAAATAATCTTTGTAACTCGTTACTAGATTGTGCAGTGAACATAGGTTTGATTTCATGCCTACAAAACTATGTTTAATTACATGAGTTTAAGGAAGTAGACCCATTTCACTTTGCAATTTTCTATATAAAGTAGTAGCAAAACTCCCATCTAACAAAATCAAGCCTTTCTTAGAACAATTCATCTCATGGTCTCAGAATGCTTTTGTCCCGAGTCGCCAGATTTTGGACAATATAGTAATTGTTAAGAAACTACTCCATTCTATGATACCTCTACTGCCTCTAATGGTTACTTTGCTTTAAAAGGGGACATGTCAAAGGCTTATGCCCGTGTGAATTGGAAATTTCTAGGATATATGTTAGGACTAATTGGGATATTAGGTGCTGCCAATTCTTTAATCATGAAGTGTGTTACCACGACATCTTTTTCTATCAACTTGAATGGTGGACTACAAGGGATTTTTAGAAGTGAAAGATGTATTCAGCAAGGTTGTCCACTCTCTCCAAGCTTGTTCATTATTTTCTCACAAGGATTATCTATTTTAATGTACCAGTATGAAGAACAAGGTCTCTACCATGGTTACAAACTAAACAGATGGGCTCCAACAATAGTCATTTGATGATTGCCTATGATTTTTTTTTTTTTGGGGAGAATTCAAGGATAAATGTTCAACACCTCAAAGAAATTTTACCGAAGTATGGAGACTTATCTGGACAGATGATCAATTAAAACAAATTACCTATTCATTTTAGTAAAGGAAACTCTCTCTTGAGAAAACAAACTATCATACAAGAATTAGGTATCAAACAGATAGAAGAAGACGATAAGTATCTGGATATTCAACTGTTAAAGTATGAATACATATTTCTAGTTTCACTCACCTGGAGGAAAAATTCATTGGCAAGCTTTTTGGTTGGAGACATTATTTTTTAAACACAGCGGGAAGGACTATTTTAATCACGTTCGTGTTATATAAAATCCTTATATTCTTTATAGGATTTTGTTTGCTTCCAAATGGTATCACAAATCATATAGACAAATCCCTAAGATGTTTTTGGTGGGGTCATCCTGTAAATACCAGAAAAACTCATTTTATTGGTTGGAAAAAACATTTGATACAGAAATAACATGGTGGTTTGGGCATGCATAACATTGAATGGGTGAATAGGTCACTCGTCTGTATATTAGTTTAGAGATTTTTAGAGGATAAAAATGATATGTGGGCTCAAGTCATGGATGCTAAACACCTAAAAGGTAAAAAAAAAATTGACAACTGAACCTACCAAGTATAGTTTTTCGATATGGAATAGCATGCTCCAGGTTCGTGATGTTTTGGTTAATAGAGTCTTCTGGCGAATCTCCAAGAATTCTAATATTACAATATTTGAAGAGCCATGGAATCCTCATCTTCTACAACACATTCTTCCATGACCTGATAATATCCCGGATAATGTTCAAGTTGTTGCAGACTTATTTATTACGGGTACTACAAAATGGAATGCTCGACTTTTGGAAGCTTTATTCCCTGTTAATGTCTGATGACACTGAAGACAAGTTAATTTGGACTTCGGAAAAATCTGGTAAGTTCTCTTCCAAGTTTTGTTACAAGATATTTGCAGATTATGCTCCTTCTTCCCCGACTATCATTCAATTCCCCCGGAGAAAAATTTGGTCTTACTCCAATATTACTCCTAAGATATTGGATTTTGGCTGGAAAATTCTACACAATGGATTAGCAGTTAAAAGTAATCTCTTCAGATTCAACAATAAAATAGACCAAAGATGCTCTTTTCGCAATCATGAAGAAGAAACTATAGTCCATCTCCTATTTAACTGTCCGCGGGCACGGTCAATCTTTCTTAACATATCTGAGTCTTTTGACTTTGATGTTACTGTGGAAGATCTAAAGTTAATACTCATCCAGTAGATGGATGATCGATAGTAGGTTGTGGAAGCGGTGGCGGAGGTCGAATGAATCACTAATTTAATATTATCAGTAGATATTAGTTACGACATGGGTTGAGCCCTGTACACACATAAATAACCACTAATCTAAGGAACACGTACAAGGGACCTGGATCTTCCGGTAACTCATATAATGGAACAGTTTATGCAATCCCCATTAAGCAAAATAAATACTAATACTTTGTTACTTCACTTCCTTATTATTATCATCAAGAATATAAGGCACAGTTTGGATAATTTTTCCTACGTAAGTGGTGGTTCAGATTTGTCCTCACAAGAGATAAATCTAGGGATGTAATCGTTGTCATAAGTGATGGTTGTGATTGGGATTTAAAATGCATCTAACAGACAAAATTTATCATGTCATTAAGGTTCCATAATTCTTCATAATAAATACTCTATTAATTTGCCATGACAATATTTTATTAAATGTCAAATTAAAAATGATAATATATAAATTATTCTACTAATGATGATAATAAATATATTTTTTATACTCAGGATTAGTTTAGTATTGTTGAGAGCTTTATAAAAGTGCTTTCTGATGTACGTTACTGGGTCGACCTATGTAAAAAAAAATAATTGAATGGTTGCCGATGTACGTTACTGTGCCGAGCTCTGTAGAAAAAAACAATTGAATGGTCGAAAATTATAAACTAAAGCTAAAATTTATTCTAATGGGAAAATATCATGTTTAGCTATAGTTAGTGAGAAAATGACAAAAGCAGACATATATGTAATATTAAATTTACTAATTAGTATTATTACTAAAAAAGTATTATTTTTATTAACCACTTTTTAAAAATCAATAATTGCTTAATATTTATTGTTGATAAATTAAAGTATATTTCAGTGATAAAGTATAACATAAAATGTAGTTTGAAAATAAAAAATAATTATCTTTAAAGAATAAAAATGGGTGATATATATAGATTCAAGGATAATTGTTGTCAGTTATAAATAAAAGATGGGATAGAATTGGAAAATAAAATATGAAATTAGGGTGAACTATAGCATTTGCTTTTGAAGCTTTTAAAAGCTCCTTCTCCCCCACTTTTAAAATTATAGATTTTGGAAGTGTTTTGCATAAAAAACACTTTATGAAATCTTTGCTAAACACTAGGATGAAAAAATATTGCTATAAATATGTTTTCAAAGTACTTTTTTTTTCTTAAAGAAAAAAGCAGTACCAAACTTAGTTAGATTGGTTAACAATTATATAAGTGGTCCATAATGACGGTGGCAAGTATTGGTGCCCAGTGAGTAATTTTGCATTGTCTCACGTATTTCTTGATGAATAGTTTCACGTTATTCAATGATGATGGATAACAGAGTTTATTGTTAGTAGAGCGTATTGTTATCAGGTTAAGTACTTAACGATTTGAATTACTAACTAATCATGATTTATTATTTTTATGCAACGAATAACCTCACATTTGGAAACATAATGTAGTAGAATGTAATGGCTGACCCGCTACCGATAATGTCCTCACTTAGCCACTACGGTCATCTGACAGTATGGAGTTTTCAATGGTCACCGTTGCGGTCATCTAGCAGCAGTTTCTAAGGAGGTCACCCATCCCAGGATTACTCAATACCGAGCATGCTTAACTATAGAGATTTTTCGCCAAATATGAAGCCAATTATGCTGAAAAGGTCTCGGTATTAGGAAAGGACAAACCATTACCTATATTCCATTTGAAGAATCATACCTTCCGAGTCAGAGTACTATAATACCACCAACTTAATTTGGAGCCGTCCTCGGCTCCGGAATATGTTCAATCCTTTACTCTAGCATTTTTTCTCACTCATGAGTTCCCGACACAATCCGTCAAGCATACTCTTTCACCCTCGACAGGTAACCCGTGGTCGACTATTATTATATTTGTAAGGACCTGATCCTCCACGAATATTGTCCCCACTTAGTCACTACGGTTATCCGACGGTGTGGTATTTTCAACTGACACTGATGCGGTCATCCACTAGCAGTTTTTTGGGAGGTAGCCATACCTAAATTACTCTCACCCGAGAACGCAAAATACAATGTTTTTTTTTTTTTTGATCAGAAATACAGTGTTGTTTACCAAATCTAGATCCAACTATGTTGAAAAGTCCACAATATTACGAAAGGACAAGTCATTACCTATATTCCATTCGGTGAAATCTTCCTGACGAATTGAATTATGTACATAATATATCTGGGAAATTTGAAAAACTAGAACTACATCGTATATGATTAAAATGGTTGTCATCGGAAATGACTTAACATTTTAAAATATAATAGCTTAAGTGAATGAATTAGCTTTTTATTATGTCATTAAAATAGTAAGAACATAAAATACGTTATGTATTGTTGATTCAATTCCAAGTTTTACTCTTTTCAGACTATTCTTAAAGGGGGAAAAACAACAAGGATCCGAACACTGTTAATATCTATACAATTATATATTCTTGAGAAGAATGAGTTCAAAGTGCTGCAGTTACATCTTACATAGTTTAATGTTTTGATTCCGCTCGGTTGTTGGAGTATGTGGCGCGATAAACCGCATATGTATAGCTAGGGATAGTCCCTCATGGATTAAAGAGGAATACATGTGGAGATTAATAAGCTTGGGCATCTCCATACATAGCACCAAAGAAATTTAGTTAAAATCCCCACACCTCTTATCCCAAGGTGGGCAAGTGGGGTTCGGGGTTATGCGGTCGAGACCCTGAGCAGTGTCCGATGGTCCGTGAAGATCCTAACAATTGGTATTAGGTCAGAGCCCATAGTTGGTCTACTGTCCGAACGTAGAAGTGGTTGTGGATGTTACCTGGTTTAGGGCGCAAGTGGAGTCAGACTCAAGGTGAAGCAGACAAGGCCCAAAGTCGAACTGGCGCTCAAGGTGGAGTTAGTGTTTCACCCATTAACTCAGGTGGAGCAGGGTTCTAGATCGGCAAGGAGATGCTGAAGGTTGAACTGATGCTTAAGATGGAGTTAATGTCTCAGACATTAACTCTCAAGTGGAGAAGGATTCTAGGTGGGCAAGAAAATGCTCAAGGTGGAGTTAGTACTTTCCTTCTCATTAACTGAAGGTGGAGTACCATTCCAGGGAGCATAGTGACAATAATCATGATTAATGGGTAGCATATACAGATGGTAATCATATGATGGAGTCTGATTGGACTGGTGAAGTGGTTAAATCTCGCCAAGGTGGAGATTGTTGGAGTATGTAGCGCGATAAACCACATATGTATAGATAGGGATAGTCCCACATGGAAGAAACAAGAGTACATGTGGAGCTTAATAAGCTTGGGCATCTCCTTACGTAGCACCGAAGCCTTTTAAATTAAAACCGCATCCCTCTTATCCCAAAGTGGTCAAGTAGGGATAGCATCGGTGCTATGTGGTTGGGCCCATATATAGTAGGTTCATATGGTCCATGAAGATCCTAACATCCTTCACTAAAATAAGGAAGATGTAGAAAGGTAACACCATTTCAAAGGATCGATAAGATATCTTTGTAAACTAAAAAACATTTAAAATAATGTTTTTTGGGGGAGAAAAATATGTAAAAATTAATTCCGATATAGTTTCACGACTGGTTTGAGGATGCAACTCGAGAAAGAATGAGCATGGTATACGAGAATGTCAAGGCGTAAAATGATGAAAAGGATTTGTGGAGTGAAGAATAAAAATATTTATTGGGTTTTTCTTTACTTTTGTAATGATAAGAAGGGTAAACTTGATATTCATAAATATTATATTTAATTTAATATTCATATGTCGGAAAATGCATAGCTAAATAAAAATTATGCCCGTGCCATTACGGCACGGGTTAAGCCCTAGTTAATATCTAAAACACATGTTTCCGAGATACCACTCTCAAGGGAAAAACACTACTTTTCATTAATCAAAATCTTCTCCCTAATACAAATACATGGAGCTCTTTATATAGATAACTCCATTCCAAATAATCAAATTTCATAAATAAATTATCAAAATACTTATTGCCTAATATAATAGATATTTCTAAACTAATATAAAATCCCTAAATAAATAATTATATTTCTAAAATATTCTTAATAATTTAAAATAACTTAATTAATGATATAATATTTTGATAGATAATTAAAATAGATTAAAGAATAATAAAAATATGCAAGCATATTTTGTTTCCATGAATACTCCACCATTCTCCCATTCTCTAAAAAAATTCGGTCCTCGAATTTTGCCGGTATAATTGCTTGCATTTTTGGTCATTTGAGGAAACTTCTTATAATTCTTCAAAGAAATTTAACCTTCGCAAGATAATAAATGTAGACATAATGACATTCGCACCTTAGGACTATTCATACATATTGCTTCAAGAAAATAAGGGTCAATGCATCTGGAACATACTGAAACTTTATCGTCAGGGTAAACATCATAGATTGGTGGGGAAGTCCAATCCATAATAACTTGATATTTTTCAATTGCAGAAAAAGAAAAATATCATCAAACCTTTGGATTTCAAGCTTTAATCCGGACTTAGATGAATCTCACAGACCATGTGCAACTCCTTAAAATCCTTTCTCCTTGTCGCCAAGGAGGTTTTCTTGTTCATCACCGGTCACTTCCTCCACTCGTTGTAGGCTAGGACCATGATGGGGCTCTTTCTGATGATGCATTTCAGCCAATTAGAGGGTGAGCGCCTTAACCTTCCGTTCTAGATCATCTATTACCACTTGCTCTTTCTCATCGTTGAGAGTGGCTCTTCAAATAACACCATAATCTCTTCCTCGAAACATGATGCAGGAGCGTTGCCTGTCTCTGAACTAATTGATGCAGGGCGGAAGCGTTGAATAGTATTAATATCTAAAACACATGTTTCCGAGATACCACTCTCAAGGGAAAACACTACTTTTCACTAATCAAAATCTTCTCCCTAATATAAATACATGGAGCTCTTTATATAGATAACTCCATTCTGAATAATCAAATATTTCATAAATAAATTATCAAAATACTTATTGCCTAATATAATAGTGTTGATGGTGGATTTTCATTTAAGGCTAAAATTGTAAAAGCCAAAATTATACGCTGACATCCTGCAAAGGATAAAGCCACTGATAAGTGATAATACTTCTTCACTTTACTAATTCACCTAAAATGGAGCATGTAGCAACAATCCCATGAATTTATAGCATTATCAATTAATGCATGACCAGCCTTATATTTCCTGCGTTGTTCCCGCTGAACTCTCATTATTGGTGCGGCATGACGACTGAGTGTTGCTCTCAGCAGAGTAACACGAATCTCCAAGTGTCACTAATGAGGCATGCACGAAATACCCGTGACTGAGCTACAACTCTCTGTGTTATACTAGCCCGATTGAGCATACATCTCTCGGTGTGTTATACTAGCCCGATTGAGCATACATCTCTCGGTGTGTTATACTAGCCCGATCGAGCATCCTGATTTGTCCATGTCAGTCTCAGGAATAATCACGACCACGCAAGTTGGCCGCATGATTTAACCAGCCTAGACGATCCTCATCAGGAGCAGGATGCCACCTTAATGACCACCAGCGGGCCCGTTTATGCCCTGGTTGGTCGAATTGGAAAAGCTTGTGCGCACAAGACCGCCAACGGCAATCTCAAAACCAGCCACGATCGTCCAACTTCACCGGCATGATTGGACGGCGTGGATTATCCCATGACCGGTCGGACAAGCTTATCCTGCACATCGGCGGGCCCCCTCTCTACCTGCCTGGTCGACCATCTCCTGACCTAGCCTTATAGCAACGTGCGTTTGCCCAAAGTATGGCCGGCGTAATGCTTAAAGGGTCGCAGGAAATTCCACTAAGGTCTCAAATTGATCACGACCATCCAACTTCACCAGCATGTTTGGATGGATTAGATCAGGCCTAGGACCGTCAGTCAGGTATCACCATGTTCACCATCGGCCCAATGTGGGTCCCATATGGTCGGCCTCCCTAAAAGAGGAACGTAGCTTTCCAGTTCGTCCAGCCAAAGTAGCGTGGACATGAAACCCTAATTAGGGTTTGCAACATATCACATGTGTCGCAAATCAATCACGACCATCCATCTTCGCAGGCATAGATGGATGGCGTAGATGTAGATTCAAAGGGTCATGAGCATGTCAACACGATCACCGTGGGCCCGTTTTCACGCCTGACCAATCGGCCAAGACCGACCATGGCTAGACGCCTCGATTCGTGCGCCCAAACTAGGCATGGTCGCGCGGTCCCGATTCCTTCATGCAACGGTTTCGACGCAAACCGATCTCAACCACTCAACTTTGCCAGACAAATTGAGTGGCCTAGATTATATCTTCATGGGGGTAATGAGGTATGGACGTGTACACCGGCAAACTGTCTACATGCATGCCCGGTCGGTCCTTCCTAATACACCTCCCATGCTTGGTTTCGACCAAGGCCGAAGAGTGATGCTTGCGCACCTCTTTAAGATCCTAAACCCTAATCCAACGGTCGCGCAGATGTGGGTCGCAAGTCATCTCTCCCGTCCAACTTCGCCAGCTTGGTTAGGCAGCCCTAGTCAGGAGTTAGGCGACCAGCAAGGCATCACCACGATCACCATCCACCACTCTTCCACGTGAGGTTATCGGCAAAATCAGGGCTTGCCTGTATAGCCTCCAAACGATCACTCGAAGATGGCTAGACGTGATGCTATTTTAAGATGCTTAAATTCGTGACTTACTCCGTTAAGCCTTAAAACAGCGATGCTTCACACATGCTGAATATATTCGATGCATTACCTGCATAGAATACACACGATATTTAATAAATATCGACTTCTAAATAACTTAGTTATTTAATCCAAAGCATCACATGCTACTTTCTGTGGGTCCCACGATCCACACGATCGAGACATCAATCATGTCACAAACTGGGGATACTTACTGGGGTATTGGTCTGGCGGTTTACAGCGTGCGTCGCATAACGCGCCATCACAAGAACGTGTCAGGAAGTCATGGATGGTTAGTGATGACGGAAGAAGTGGGCAAGACTGGTCGTATGACACTAACACACAACTCCACTACTCCATCACTCCACTTCCTCCACTTCCCATGAGAGACGTGGGTTAGGCTTAATGACTTGTATAAATAGGTTCTCCTCCTTATTTCCACAGGACAGGACAAGACAGAAAATCAAGTCTTGATACAATCGTATCCAAACAACAGAACTGATAGCTTACATTATGCAAGCCAGTTCAGCTTTCTGATACAAGTCATACACAACCAACAGTTTCACAATCTCAACACCTTCTTCGCTTCCCTCCCTAAGATCAACCCCATCTCCTTCACTTTGTGACCAAAGCAAGTATGGAACGGCCATTTCTTGGTTTAGGCTAGAGTTGTACAGAGTGATTTCTCAAATCACAAGCACTCCCGTGCAGTGCATTTGTTTAGGGTTTAGATTCATTTCTCATCCACACATCCCAAATTACCAAAACCGACAGAAATATTTTTCACCCATAAATAATTGGCGACCACAGTGGGAGGTTAATCTCTCGGTTGTAAAGTCAATTTCTTCAATACCATTCGATCGGTTTCAATATTGTTGGTCTTAGGACCGCCTCAACGGCCTCAAATCCTGGTGATTCCTCCAACGAGAGATATCCCTCCTCCCAACGAGGCGTACTCGACGGTATAATCGGGAGACTCCCAATGTTGAGTGAACTAGCGTGGCTGGGAGATTCACACGAAGAACATGGAGCTAATCAAGGAAGCAATAAATGGCATACTTGATCTCCTCATCAAGATCACATCGGAGATGAGCGTTCCGGAGACTTCTACACCGGGGACTGTTCCCTCTCAAATCAACAGCTTCACTACGAACCGGAGACCAGTGGATCAAGAAGCGGCATCTCTAGTGGAGAGTTTGTGTGAACTTGTACACCTCTCAAAGAATCAAAGGAGACGTTTGCTCCAGTGTGAGATAGCCCCGGACGTATACATGGCTCCTTCACGTCCGTAAGTCCTAAACGCATCGGAAACATCTCAAATAATGTTACATTTACATAGGATGACGATAGCGGAGGAAGGTCACAAGGCCCTACATGTTACCGCACGCATCAAGGGTTCAGAGTTCAAGAGAGCGCTCATCGACACATGAGCATCTTCGAATGTGATTACTCTCAAGACTCTCAGGACAGCCAAGGTTCGCCCATGCAAGATCATACGACAGCCTACCATAATGACAGACTTTGAAGGAAACCAGACCAGCACATACGGGTACGTCAATCTGAATTTATCAGTAGGGCCCGTTCAGTCAAAAGTGAAATTTGAAGTCATAGAGAAGGAGACGGACTATCATATGATACTAGGGAGACCGTGGCTTCATGACAATAGGGTCGTCCCTTCAACGTATCATCAGTGCCTGAAGACTATGCTGAATAAGGAAGTCGTCCGTATTCCTGCATCATTGTCTCCTTATGCACCAATATACGGGGTGGAACTGTTCGAGCCAAGGAAATCTCCGCGGGGAGGATCAGACAAAGTCATGTGCACCCCACTACCCACGTGGGCGTCGATCCCAGGAGGAGGACCGACTTTCATCGAGGGTTATCCACCACGACGCACCCTGTCTTTGACTAGGCACTCTTCTTTATCCGGTGAAGCCGCAACCCACGTCCACACCAAGAGGGAACGAGCTTTCGAGGCAAGACGTGATCGTAAGGGGAAAATGATATACCGACGCCATTTGTTAGTAATTAGCGGGAGCGGTACCCAGTCTCCCCGCCCAGTTAAGTGCTTCAAGAACGACGAGCCACAAGAGGAGTTATTGGACGCTCCGCGACAGCTACAAGATGGCACCAACTCCACAACTGACGAGCTCGAGATTGTTAATATCGGGAATGAAGAATCTTCCAGGCCTATCTCTATCGGTTCGACTTTGTCCATGGAATGAACGCGCGAATCTTGTCCAACTTCTCAAAGAGTATCAAGATGTATTTGCTTGGACATATGAGGAAATGCCTGGTCTGGATGAAAAATTGGTCACCCATCATCTACGTGTCGTACCTGGATCCAAGCCGATCAAACAGTCTCCAAGGAAATTCAGACACGAACTGGAAGAGCAAATCAAGATCGAAATTCAGAAGTTGCTAGCTGTCGGCTTCATCAAACCTATTCATCATCCGACGTGGTTAGCCAACGTGGTTCCGGTAAAGAAGAAAAATGGACACATTCGGTGTTGCATGGATTTTAGAGACTTTAACAAGTGCTGCCCCAAGGACGACTTTCCTCTGCCCAACATCGACATGTTAGTGGACGCCACCAGTGGACACGACATGTTCTCCTTCATGGATGGTTACAGTGGCTACAATCAGATAAGGATATATGAGCATGATGCAAGTAAGACGTCCTTTCGAACCCTTTTTGGAAATTTCTACTATACTGTTATGCCATTCGTTTTAAAGAACGTAGGTGCAACGTATCAACGCGCTATGACGGCAATCTTCTACGATATGATGCATAAATAAATAGAAGACTACGTAGATGATATTGTGGTCAAATCAAGAGCTCGCGCAGACCACACAGGAGTCTTACGACAAGTGTTCGAGAGGTGTCGTGAATACAAATTGAAGATGAATCCTCTGAAATGCGCTTTCGGTATCTCTTCAGGAAAATTTCTAGGATTCCAAGTGACCAGCGAAGGGATCAAGGTGGACCCGTCCAAGACTCAAGCCATCCTCACGATGCCACCACCACGAACTGTGAAAGAACTCCAAAGCTTCATGGGCAAAGTGAACTACATTCGACGTTTTATACCTGGCCTGGCCCAGCTTGTTGCCTCGTTCACCCCCTTGCTGAAGAAGGAAGCAAGCTTCGTTTGGACCGCAACTCAATAGGAAGCATTAGAAAGATTCAGCGAATACTATCGTCTCCATCCATCATGAAGTCTCCCGTCCAAGGGAAGCCTCTTTGTCTCTACACCGCCTTCAGTGACACCGCCGTCGGGGCCTTGCTAGCTCAAGAAGACGATGAGGGAATCGAACGTCCCATATACTACTTCAGTCGAATATTAAGAGATGCCAAACTCAGATATCCTAAGGCGGAGAAAGCATGTTTAGCTCTAATCCATTCAATTCAGAAGTTCAAACATTACCTGTTGTCCAACAAGGTGGTACTCATATCTAAATCTGACCTGCGAAGTTCCTACTTTCAAAACCGGTCCTGATACGAAGGGCGCCAAGTGACTTCTCCAAATGTCAGAGTTAGACATAACGTGTGCATCACCTAGAGCTATCAAGGGGCAAGCAGTTGCAGACTTACTAGCAGCATCCCCTGGGGAAGGCACTACGGGACTACGCGAGGATCTTCCCGGAGAATTTCCAGACATCTCCGTTGTCGAGGAAGAAGTGTGGCTGTTGTATTTTGCTCCGCCACTCCTAGCATGCGTGCTTTGGAGGGGCGGCGTAGTCTTAGTATCTCCAATCGGGAAGTAGTCTCACACTCCTTCAAGCTGGACTTCCAATGTACCAACAATTCATCGAATATGAAGCCTTCCTCATAGGGTCTGTAAATAGCCAAGCAAGCGTGAGTCACGCGCCCGGGAGATAAGAGGTGATTCCAAGCTACTGGTGAATCAGATGAATGTAGTATATGCATTGAAGGAAGTGACGCTATCTCCATACCGATCAAAAGCACAAAGATTACTAAACTACTTTGCTGATGCAACCATAACCCATGTTGGTCGCAGCAACAACAAACACGCCGATTGTCTAGCAACGCTGGAGTCTAAATTGAAGTTCGAAGGATTAGAAGAAACTCGACAAGTAAGAGAGGAGAACCATAGAATCGACATGGCTGTCACAATACAAAGACACCGAGATTTGCGACTGGCGAACTCCGATCACTCAGGAGCTCAGCAGCTCACTTTACCAAGGAAAGGTCAGTCTCAAAACCCTGCAAAACTTCTTCATGCTTCATGGTATGTTATATCATTGAAACCCGGACGGTTCCCTATCAAGATGCCTGGTGGATGATGAAGCACAGTTGCAGCTTAACCGCGTTCACGACGAAATTTATGGACAATCACTGGTGGTAACGCTTTATCGACGACTTCAAAGCCTGGGTTATTACTGGCCAGAGATGGAGACTCAATACCGACTGCTTCAGAAGTCCTGCTCGAATTGTCAAACGCCACCACATCAATTGGAGGTTTTAGTGTGAGCCACGGGACCGGAGAGAGCCGTACATTAGCTATCTCGCGACGAGGCAACTCCCGCTAGCCAAAAGGATGCCGTTAAGATGAAGCAAAAGGCCAAGCGGTTCGTGTTTCACGAAGGGATCGTATCGCAAGAGCTTTGGAGGTGATCTCGTTGTGGTACCCGGCTGGGGTAGAAATCCCGGTTATGTTGAAGGAAATGCACGAAGGGTAACATCAAGGGAAGAGGAAACTGTTTCTCCGGATACACGAGAAATATTATTGGCCAACCATGGAGGATGACGTAACCACTTTTGTTCAAAGCTGCCACAGATGTCAAGTCTATGGGAACCTTGTTCACACGCCTTCCACCCCTTTATACTCGATAAGCAGTCCGTGACCATTTTACAGTTGGGGACTGGACATTATTGGGAAAATCAATCCACCGTCATCAAAGCAAAGACGAGTATATCATAACCGCTGACAGGTAATACTTCACTAAATGGGTGGAGGCCATCCTCTGCGAGGAACTACAGGAGCAACAATTGCGGCTTTCATTAAAGAGTATATCATTTGTCGTTTTGGTGTGCCTAAGCATATTATCACTGATAAAGGCACTCCCTTCGTCAACAAATAGGTACGAGAGTTATTTGAAGAATATGGAATTAAATAGGTCTTCTCCACTATCTACTATCCTCAAGAAAACGGACAAGCTGAGAGTACCAACAAGACATTGATCCGGATTCTCAGTCGAACAGTACATGACCTAGAGAATGGCATGACCAGTTACCGATGACACTCTGGGCATACCGGACGTCACCCAGAAGCTCTGTTGGAGTTTCTCTATACTTACTTGTTTACGGTGCGGATGCAATCCTCCCAGCAGAGATCAAAATCCCATCAGCCAGGATTGCAGCAGCAAGCGGGGTCCACGGGAACGAAGCTGAAGCATCTAACTCCAGAGTAGCTGAATTAGACACTCTCGATTTCAGAAGAAGCAAAGCAGAGGAACGTACTCAAGTATACAGGAATAGAATTTCCAGGGCATATAACAAAACTGTGAAACCAAGTGTTTTCAAAGTGGGAGATTTGGTCTTGAAGACGGCCAAGCACATCCAGCAAGACATGTCTGCACCAAAATTCTCATCAAAATAGGAAGGTCCTTATGCAATCACTAAGGCTTACAGTACCGGCTACTACAAGATTATCAAGGTGGACGGGGGCAAGTTAGAAGCGGTCATCAATGGAAAATGGCTAAAGGCATATCATGCTTGATCATTGTCCGCTTATGTCTCATGACACGACAATACAGACATTTATTTTCATTACACGTTTGAATTATCAATTATTCAGAAATGCATTAATGAAAAAACCCATTTCACCAATCAAAAAACCAACGCAATTTATTCCACAAAGATATTCAAAGTCTTCTTGACATGAACGTCATTGACAATAAGAGAATACAACTGAATGCGGCTTAGAAGAGGCCATCTAGCAGATAATAGTTCCTTGAGAGCACCATCTTCAACCTAGCTTGATATCTCTATGTCCTATTCTTCAAGTTCTGTACTGCCTGCTCAACCTTCTCCGATTCAGCGGCCAGAGCCTTTTCTTCTTCCAAGATAGCCTTCACAGCAGGAACTACGTTCGCAAGGATGCCGGCTCGATCAACCTTGATGATGTCAAGACGCTGCCGTAGCCAACCCACATTGAATCCCATCGATTCACAGGTAGACACCATGTTCTCCCACTCTTCGAATTTTGATTCAGCAACATTACGGATAGAGATATCCTCCATCTCGGCAATCATAGGGAGAGACAGTTTACTGTGGCAACCAAAGCAGATGCACAGTGTTGAACTACATTCCTGGTTGCGATATGGCCATACCTCTTCCATATTTTTGTGTATAAAGGCACAAACTCCTTCCGCACCAAGAAGCCACCGATGGTTCGATAGCTAGAAGATAGACATTTCATGTGAATATCGAATGGAAGACCTGCGTTGGGATATTCGTAAGACAAGATATCTAGATCGGCATCATCGATATCCACAGGAGTAGGTGTGTTTGAATTTGAAGGAAGAGGAATGCTTAAGTCATCATCATCGACCACTGTCACACACGGGCGTCTCTGTAAAAAAAGGGGAGAATGAACCGGTACAGTCTTCTTAACTCGGCGAGTACGAACAGGAGAGTCATCGCAAGGCTGTTCATCCTGAATCTCAGATGGGCGTGCACGTTTAGCAGAAGAGCCTGGGTGATACGAAGAAGATGATCTGTTGCTGTTCGACATGTTGAATTTCTGCAAGAAAATCCTATCGACGAATAGTGGTTTTAAACCCCACATACATGTTGAAGAAAACCCTAAGGGAAGACTGAATCAGCTACGACAGTACTTGTCCGACGAATAAGGTCTCAACGCCAACCAAGTAGTATTTCTCTCCCAAACCCTAATCAGGTTTGACCAGCTCCAGACAGAACCTGACGATATCTATCTATGCGGTAAATATGCATCTACTTTAGCCTGGTCATTTTAATGTACCCATCTGTCACCATGTCATGCCTACCCCACAATAGTGTAACCATTATGCGCTAGGCAGGGGACTTAATGTTGATGGTGGATTTTCATTTAAGGCTAAAATTGTAAAAGCCAAAATTATACGCTGACATCCTGCAAAGGATAAAACCACTGATCAATGATGAATACTTCTCCACTTTACTAATTCACCTAAAATGGAGCATGTAGCAACAATCCCATGAATTTATAGCATTATCAATTAATGCATGACCAACCTTATATTTCCTGCGTTGTTCCCGTTGAACTCTCATTATTGGTGCGGCATGACGACAGAGTGTTGATCTCAGCAGAGTAACACGAATCTCCAAGTGTCACTAATGAGGCATGCACGAAATACCCGTACAGGCTACAACTCTCGGTGTGTTATACTAGCCCGATTGAGCATACATCTCTCGATGTGTTATACTAGCCCGATTGAGCATACATCTCTCGGTGTGTTATACTAGCCCGATCGAGCATCTATATTGTCCATGTCAGTCTCTGGAATAATCACGACCACGCAAGTTGGCCGCATGATTTAGCTTGACCTAGACGATCCTCGGCAGAGCAAGGCTACCACCTTAATGACCACCAGCGGGCCCGTTTATGCCCTGGTCGGTCGAATGTATACCACGCATCCCAAACGACCACCGAACACCAGCCTATAGTAGGATGGTTGGGCTGGTGTGGAGCAGCTTGGAAAAGCTTGTGCGCACAAGACCGCCAACGGCAGTCTCAAAACCATCCACGGTCGTCCAACTTCACCGGCATGATTGGACGGCGTGGATTATCCCATGACCGGTCGGACAAGCTTGTCCTGCACACCGCGGCCCCCTCTCTACACCGCACGGTCGACCATCTCGACCTAGCCATATAGCAACGTGCGTTTGCCCAAAGTATGGCCGGCGTAATGCTTAAAGGGTCACAGGAAATTCCACTAAGGTCTCAAATTGATCACGACCATCCAACTTCACCAGCATGTTTGGATGGATTAGATCAGGCCTAGGACCGTCAGTCAGGTATCACCATGTTCACCACCGACCAAATATGGGTCCTATATGGTCGGCCTCCCCAAAAGAGGAGCGTAGCTTGCCAGTTCGTCCAGAAAAAGTAGCGTGGACATGAAACCCTAATTACGGTTTGCGGCATATCACATGTGTCGCAAATCAATCACGACCATCCATCTTCGCAGGCATAGATGGAGGGTGTAGATGTAGATTCAAAGGGTCCTGAGCATGTCAACACGATCACCGTGGGCCCGTCTACACGCTTGACCAATCAGCCACGACCGACCATGGCTAGACGCCTCGATTCGTGCGCCCAAACTAGGCATGGTCGCGCGGTCCCAATTCCTTTGTGGAAACGGATTTCTGCCGCAAACCGATCTCAACCACTCAACTTTTCCAGACAAATTGAGTGGCCTAAATTATATTTTCATGGGGTAATGAGGTATGGACGTGTACACCGGCAAGTTGTCTACACGCATGCCCGGTCGGTCCTGCCTAATACACCTCCCATGCTTGGTTTCGACCAATCTGAGAGTGATGCTTGCGCACCTCTTCAAGATCCTAAACCCTAATCCAACGGTCGCAGATGTGGCTCGCAAGTCATCTCGCCCGTCCAACTTGGCCATCTTGGTTAGGCAGCCCTGGTCAGGAGTTAGGCGACCAACAAGGCATCACCACGATCACCGTCCACCACTCTTCCACGTGAGGTGATCGGACAAATCAGGGCTTGCCTGTATAGCCTCCAAACGATCACTCGAAGATGGCTAGACGTGATGCTATTCTAAGACGCTTAAATTCATGACTTACTCCGTTAAGCCTTAAAACAGCGATGCTTCACACATGCAGAATATATTCGATGTGTTACCTGCATAGAATACACACGATATTTCATAAATATCGACTTCCTAAATAACTTAGTTATTTAATCCAGCATCACATGATACTTTTTGTGGGTCCCACGATCCACACGATAGAGACATCAATCATGTCACAAATTGGGGGATACTTACTGGGGTATTGGTCTGGCGGTTTACAGCGTGCAGCGCACAATGCGCCATCACAAGAACGTGTCAGGAAGTCATGGACGGTTAGGGATGACATGAGAAGTGGGCAAGACTGTTCGTGTGACACTAACACACAACTCCACTACTCCATCACTCCACTTCCTCCACTTCCCATGAGAGACGTGGGTTAGGCTTAATGACTTGTATAAATAGGTTCTCCTCCCTATTTCCACAGGACAGGACAAAACTAGAAAATCAAGTGTTCATACAATCGTATCCAAACACCAGAACTGATAGCTTACATTCTGCAAGCCAGTTCAGCTTTCAGATACAAGTCATACACAGCCAACACATTCACAATCTCAACACCTTCTTCGCTTCCCTCCCTAATATCAACCCCATCTCCTTCACTTTGTGACCGAAGCAAGTCTGGAACGGCCATTTCTTGGTTTAGGATAGAGTTGTACAGATTGATTTCTCGAATCACAAGCACTCCCGTGCAGTGCATTGTTTAGGGTTTAGATTCATTTCTCATCCACACATCCCAAATTACCAAAACCGGCAGAAATAGTTTTCACCCATAAACAAATAGATATTTCTAAATTAATATAAAATCCCTAAATAAATAATTATATTTCTAAAATATTCTTAATAATTGAAAATAACTTAATTAATGATATAATATTTTGCTAGATAATTAAAATAGATTAAAGAATAATAAACATATGCTCCACCATTCTCCCCTTCTCAGAAAAAATTCATCCTCGAATTTTGCCGGTATAATTGCTTTCATTTTGGTCATTTCACGAAACTTCTTATAATTCTTCAGCAAATTTAACCTTCGCAAGATAATAAACAGACATAATGACATTTGCACCGGACTATTCATACTTATTGCTTCAAGAAAATAAGGGTCAATGCATGTGGAACATACTGAAACCTTATCATCAGGGTAAACATCATAGATTGGTGGGGAAGTCCAATCCATAATAACTTGATATTTTTCAATTGCAGAAAAAGAAAAAATATCATCAAACCTTTGGATTTCAAGCTTTAATCCGGACTCAGATGAATCTCGCAGACCATGTGCAACTCCTTGAAATCCTTTCTCCTTGTCGCCAAGGAAGTTTTCTTGTTCATCACCGGTCACTTCCTCTACTCGTTGTAGGCTAGGACCATGATGGGGCTCTTGCTGATGATGCATTTCAGCCAATTGGAGGGTGAGCGCCTTAACCTTCCGTTCTAGATCATCTATTACCACTTGCTCTTTCTCATCCATGAGAGCGGCTCTTCAAACAACATCATATTCTCTTCCTCGAAACATGATGCAGGAGCGTTGCCTATCTCTGAACCAACTGATGCCGGGCAGAAGCTTTGAATAGTATTAATATCTAAAACACATGTTTCCGAGATACCACTCTCAAGGAAAAACACTACTTTTCATTAATCAAAATCTTCTCCCTAATACAAATACATGGAGCTCTTTATATAGATAACTCCATTCCAAATAATCAAATATTTCATAAATAAATTATCAAAATACTTATTTCCTAATATAATAGATATTTCTAAACTAATATAAAATCCCTAAATAAATAATTATATTTCTAAAATATTCTTAATAATTTAAAATAACTTAATTAATGATATAATATTTTGCTAGATAATTAAAATAGATTAAAGAATAATAAAAATATGCAAGCATATTTTGTTTCCATGAATACTCCACCATTCTCCCCTTCTCAGAAAAATTCGTCCTCGAATTTTGCCGGTATAATTGCTTGCATTTTTGGTCATTTGAGGAAACTTCTTATAATTCTTCAGCAAATTTAACCTTCGCAAGATAATAAACAGACATAATGACATTCGCACCGGACTATTCATACATATTGCTCAAGAAAATAAGGGTCAATGCATCTGGAACATACTGAAACCTTATCATTAGGGTAAACATCATAGATTGGTAGGGAAGTCCAATCCATAATAACTTGATATTTTTCAATTGCAGAAAAAGAAAAAATATCATCAAACCTTTGGATTTCAAGCTTTAATCCGGACTCAGATGAATCTCGCAGACCATGTGCAACTCCTTGAAATCCTTTCTCCTTGTCGCCAAGGAGGTTTTCTTGTTCATCACCGGTCACTTCCTCCACTCGTTGTAGGCTAAGACCATGATGGGGCTCTTCCGATGATGCATTTCCGCCCTGCATTAGTTGGTTAAGGCGCTCACCCTCCAATTGGCTGAAATGCATCATCAGCAAGAGCCCCATCATGGTCCTAGCCTACAACGAGTGGAGGAAGTGACCCATGATGAACAAAAAAACCTCGTTGGCGACAAGGAGGAATGATTTTAAGGAGTTGCACATAATTTGAGAGATTCATGAGAGTCTGGATTAAAGCTTGAAATCCTTATTTTATCACAAAACCAAAAATACAAGCAATTATACAACAAAATTCGAGGACGAATTTTTCTGAGAAGGGGAAAATGGTGGAGTATTTATGAAAAGAAAATATGCTTGCATATTTTTATTATCCTCTAATTTATTTCAATTATTTCGCAAGATATATTGTAATAAATTAAGTTATTTTTATTTATTAAGAATATTCTAGAAATATAAATAATTATGTAAGGATTTTATTAGTTTAGAAATATCTTTTATTTTAGGTAATAAGTATTTTGATAGTTTGGAAAATAATTAATTGTTTTGGTAGAGTTATCTATATAAGGAGCTCTATCTATATAAGGAGCTCTATGTTTTAGTATTAGATAGTCTTGGATGAATTAAAAAAGTAGTGTTTTCCTCGAGACTGGTATCTCGGAAACATGAGTTTTAGATAATTAGTTATGTTCAAAGCTTCCGCCCTGCATCACTCTTGGAGCAAAAAACGCTGAAATGAGATATATTAAACCTTGATTTTTCTATTTGTTGGCACCTTTAGAGAGCTTAACAACTAAAACCGCAACAAAAATAAATAAATAAACGGTAAGGCTAAGCGACAGGCTCTTGGAGAAAAAAACGCTGAAACGAGATATATTAAACCTTGATTTTTCTATATGTTGGCACCTTTAGAGAGCTTAACAACTCATTTTTAAACATAACTTCTGTTGCTCTGAAGTACGTTGCTCTGAAGTACAAAGAATATCTTTTTTTGCATGGATATTTTAGAAACTGTCAAAACCATTTTAATATGAAACTGCTCTTTCAAGGAGAAAATGTTTGCCTTTTATGGATGTATGTGACCTAAAGGGCGTGGTTTCTATTTTTGGGTTTTTTTTTTGAGTGAGAGAGGATTCACGAGCTTAATTCTCGAGAATACTGCCTCCAAATTCTCGAGCTTAATTTAAGTTGCAACACCAACTTTAAATCACAACAACTCCACCTGAAAGCTTGGAAATTGTCTCCACTAGATTCTTGGAGTGTAGACATCTATCTCATACTAGACTTCATCTTTTTATGCTGGATCGATAAATATAATCGTTGAGTCAACTGATAGTTACCTTTCTAGACATTTCTCCCAGCTGTCAACACCATCACAAAGGGTATGAATCAAAGAGCGAAAGTGTTAGCTGAACTACATTTAGAGAATCGAACACAATGTTTATGTCCCATATTCATACATCCAAGGTGTTGTTTTACATAATAAAGACACTGTAACATTATAAGAAAAAACTACTTAAAGGATACTCATCAAACAGTATATAGAGGCCATCCTTTGTACTGGTCTAAGTTCTTGTAATGCCTTCATAACAGCTGAAAGCAGTCAATATGAAACCAACCTATAGAAACAACACCAATATTCTCATAAAATATCCATAATCCCATATTATCTAGAAGTTTAAGTCTTACCAAGAGGTTGTTATTCGCTTTTGATTTTCTTCATTTTTTTCTAAATGTAACTTCCCCTGATCTTCTCCAAGAGGTTGTTAGTTAGCAATTTACAAAGCCTGCCTACACTTCTAAGGAGGAAATGGTTTTTATATGTTATTGTCTGCCCAAACTGGATGTTTTTACTGTAAGTGAATGAGTTATTTGATTTGTAAGTTCTAACAAAAGCATTACGGGATGATGATTCCTTGAAATTTCCGAATGCATCCGTGAACTAAGGTAGGTATCTCACTTTTCGTCAAGAAAAAACACCCAAATGTCTCTATTATTCTGTATATGTATAATTCATCCTACACCATATATGGAACGAACACGTTATATATGGCTTCTGAATCAACTTGCCCTTGTAGTTACCTTAGAAGTAAGGATTAACAACAGTATGTAGCCAAGATCAATGACACAGTAAAAAAAAATGTGCTTTACTGAAATAGTTTGATTTGCAAACTTGAACCGGAAAAGATACAAACCACAATTGATAGGAACATGAGTTGTTTTACTTTTATTTTTATTTTCGCTCTATTCACACAACGTAGCTTTGTTACAGACACAAATTTCCTTGCCTCACAAAAACTAAAACTGTAATTAAACCCAGCACATTAGGTTTCAATTATAGTAAAACATGGACTCACGGTACAAAAACTAAAACTGTATGCACATCATATGATCTATCGTCTGAATTTCAGATAAAAACTATCGCCAGAAAAAAAAAAAGAGAAAAAAAAGGGAAGCGTCTACTATCGATCTCAATATTCGCAGTATTCCTAATATGGAGACCGATCCTACTAAAATCACTAAAAGCAAAGTTGATGGTATGCTAATATTGTTAAAAACAATAAATCAACAAACTACTTTTTTTCCAACCTCCACTAAGTAAGTAATCGATAGTATGATTTCACGATTTGTTACAGTAAAAAACCAAAAAACAGGGTTTTAGGATTTTATACCTAGCATGAGGTTAACGGAAAAAAAAAAACAGAAAAACAAAAAACGAAAACAACATTCTGAAGTACCAAAGTTGATCAACCTTAAGATCACACCGCTGTCAAGACTGTATATAGCTTTCCTATACAGAGGTCGGTGTAAAATCCAGCAAGGGTATTACCTATCAGATCAAGGAAAGCAGTAAGGTTACGAATCTTCAGCTCGAAGAAAGCAGTAAAGATGTGACCTGTCTGATAAAAAATAGAGGTAAGGATAAGAAAATCAGATCAAGGAAAGCAGTGAAGAAAGCAGCAAGCTAGGAAACGAAGAAAGGAAAACGTGCATGAACTTCAATAAGATAATAGGGAATTTTGGCAATAAAAAGAGCAGGAGTTGCGAACAACTTCTAACGCTGCAAAAGAACACAAAGAATATACAAATATGCTAAATTTCCGTGATTAGGAGAAACACACCCGTGCAGAGAGAATTTCCGTGATTAAGAGAAACAGACCCGTGCAAAATAGAAATCACTGTTTGCACCTGCAAACCAAAACCACAATTAATAGCTGAACATTAAATATAAGGACCTGGAATTTACTATAAAAAATAACAAACCCTAACTGTGTAAAAAAAAATACCACGAAAACAATGAGATATCACCCTTGCTGCAACGCTTATATAGAGAGTACCCAAGGCTGAATTTTCTATTTATACAAAATCTAGAATTAGTAAAAAAATCTATAACTCGGGAAATAATACCACAATATTGATGAAAGTTGGCCTTATATAGGGAGCTACTAAACCCAGAAAATCTCCAAAAAAGAAAAAAAAAAAAAAACTCTTTCTTTAGAAATAAGATCCGTATCATTATATTTTCATACCCACATTTATTTCTATATCTTTCGACATCATATTCGAATATTTTTTTTTTGTTATTTTGATATCCACATTTATTTTGATATCTTTCGATATCATATTCCAATTTATTTATTTTTCGCTGAGTAATCTCTTTTTTTCCCCTCTCTGCAAATTTTATTGTTTGATGATTTTACTCCTAATGATTTTGTATAATTTTTATTTGTACAGGATTAATAAACCCTTTATAAGCCCTTGAAAGAAGATTACTCGATTCGTGTTTGACATCCAAAAATCAGGTATTTTCTTTTAATCGTCAATCTAAATTTTATCAATGTTCTAGTTATTGAATACCAACTGTGAAAGTGTAATTGCAAGTATTTCTTTTACTCGTAGTTTGGATTGTAATTAGGCGGATTTTATTACAAAAACTGTAAATGGACATTGTTTTTTTTTAATTCATATAATTGATCTAATTTTATGATGATATCATGATGCAGATTGTATATTATTTAATTTTATCATGATGAAATCATTTTTTTTTTTGGTTTATATTTGTCAAAATACCCAAAGCAGTTTTTTTTTTAATAACTATTTTTAGTCAATAATGCAAATAAGAAGTTACAACTCGAAAAGACAATCATCCGGTAAGAAATTGGTCGGAAGCCTAGCAACAAGCTGTGCTCCAACACCTTTTTGAACAACTACCCCTATCCTATGAAAAAGGAATTCTCCGACGCGAACATTAGCATCATGGCTAGCCATATAATTACGCAAGCGCTTCAGAAAGTCTATGAAATCATCACCCAATTCCCCTAAGGTGGTAAAGGCAAGTGTCCCAAAACCAAAGCCATGAGACGTGCATTTTTCTAAATATTTAGCCTTCGTGCGAGTAACAGCATTCTTAATGGTGAGACCGCAAGCAAAGGTACGAACTCCACCACCGGTGAAAGGCGAAACACCAGTCACATCTAAACACACATCACGACCATTATCCCAATTGAGAACAAGTATGTCAGCTGGTCTCAAAGCAGTGCCATTATTCGCAAGAAGTCCCAAATCAACCTCCTTCCTAGCTGGCAAACCCGCACGGTAACACATATCTGCAATAGTGTCTCGCACCAAATCATGTCTAAATTTAATCCCAACTTCATTCGCACAATGCAAGGCATGATCACCAAAAATGTCCATATCTCTTTTTGCAGAAGGGCAAGAACCATTCTCCTCGAAAAGAGGAATCCCAAATCAGATCGGAGAATTGCCTTTGAATTGCCTAGCGCCAATAGTTTGGTTAAGGCCCACAATAAGAATTGCCATCAAAAAGTCCCAGGCATGTTTTGTTTGATTGCATTGCCATAAAACAGAATCACGCTCCGACATAACATAACTGGTGGGTATGTTTTCCATCACAGCATCAAAGTAAATATTTGCCAAGGAGTTCATGGAATGGGTGGCAAGATTACTTGAGCAAAGAGGAGAAACGGAAACACACAGTGAGTTGAAGGAGTCCAAAGCTTGCTGAAGAGAGGGGCCATTACTACTGATGCTAGGACTTCTCAAAATCGTAGAATGCAGCTCTAGGGTCTGTAAACAAGATGCAAGGAAACAATAATGCTTGGTATTTTGTTTTGTTATGTTTCCAAGATTAAATAAGATTTTGTAATTTTAGGTAATTATTTTCTAAAATGTGATTGGTCAAATAATATTTCGTGGCCCCATAAGATTCTCCTGAAATTCTATTGGCTGAAATTTAGAATGGTGGGGCCAAAATTAACCAGAAGCTCCGGTTAACCACGTCACTCGAAAAAACTCTGTTTTTATATAGAGAAAATAAGTGTCAGAAAATAAAGAGAGGCCACATACAAAATGTATGTGACCCGACCACATCGTAGCAGCTGGAGCGGTCTAAGAGCATCTCCAATCGGTCTACATGGAATTTAATTTTAGACCTCCACTTGTTAGGGTTTTCAAATATGAGGGGATCCCCTCCCACTCCTATTTTCACATTATCCCACACTTTGGGAGACATTTTCCCTAATAAAACTTAAATGGTAATGTTTTTGGAATTAATATTTTGACCATATGCTCGTCTTATAAATCCTTACATACCAACAAAAATTAAGCATATTCCAAAACGTATACTCCACCATTCAGTATTTTGAAAATTAACTGTCAAAAATCAACGAATTTGCAACTGTTAATATTAAGATTGGTAGATGGTGAGGTTTGATATTTCTGAATGTGCTCATTTTTTGTGGGCATGTAGAATTTGTAAAACGAGCATATCCCTAAAATATTAGCTTTAGATACATTATTAAAAGGAAAAATGTCCCGCAAAGTGTGTGATAGTGTATAAATAAGAGTGTGAGGAGATCATCCCTCTTCAAATATAAGCCTAAATAAAGCTGTATTTTTAAAACTCATCTCCAATAGTCAAGGTTGTACTATGTATCTTAGATTTAAATAAGCACAAAAATATTTTTTTCAACATGATTTTTCGTATTAAATATTTGTTTTTTAAAATAAAATAAAAAATAAAAAATAAAATTAATGACATTAGTTACGGGTCATTCATAAGGTGTAGTTAAGACTTTGTTTTAACACCTTCATTTTTAGTATTTTATCCCTCCTAATTTGTAGAACCTAACTATTGGAGATGCATTTATATTAAATGAGGGTCTAATATCCTATGTGTCATTCCAAGCAAATATTTTCACTCTCTGTTGGAGATGCTCTAATGGGCCTAATTTTTATATAAATCGTTTGTACACTACGTAGGGGTGAGCATGGGCCGTTATGGGCGGATTTTCACCTCATCCACATCCAATCCAATTCATTACCGATTTTTAATTTGGCATCCACATCCAATCCAATATCTAACAAATTTACATTCAATGTATGCACGGATGGGCGAATAAGATACGGATAATCCAATGAGTTTGTTTTAATTAAATTTATAATAAATGAGTTTGTTTGTAACAGATTAGTTGTATAGTGGGTTTGGCGGTGTTGGGTCTGGCAATGGGGCCAGTCCAACTGGCTGGGTTCGGGTAGGGGCCTGGGTCCGGCTTTCGCATATCAAAAAAAAAAAGAAAAGAGTTCTTATAAAACCCTACACATCCTATGTATATAAATATAAAAGTGTCATGGACAAATACCCAAGCAAACACCTTAAGAATTCCTAAATTATCCATATAATTTCTAAAAATTATATAAAAGCCCTTAATCTAACGGGTCTGGATGGATTTTGAAGGACGCATCCGAGCCCAATCCATAATCCGTTGGAGTTCAAAAGTCTCATCCGCATTCAACCTATTAGTGAACGGCCCCGGCATCCATTCGTAAAAATAAGTTGGTCCGGGTCAAATCCACAGGTTACGGGAAAATGCTCACCCATAGTTTGTAGCACGATTATGAGGTAAGGTTCGCTGGATCAGGGGATCAAAATTGAATCCAAGACTACTGATCTCGTTGATCCGTAGGAAACACGAATGTCTTTTTTTTCTTCCTGTGTTTCATAGGCCAATGATTATCTCCACTTGTGTAGCTTCTTCCAGCACAACCTGTTTTTTTCGAGCGGGATAAAAAGGAGAAGGTAATGACAGGCTTAGCGAGAAAACGTAAAACTCAACCATTTTATCATGAAATGAAACCCAAAAGATATAATGTTAGAGGGTTACCCTCTTTACAACGCGTTGTGCTGAAAAAACCAAGGTGATCCGACCTCTTGGTTTTTATCTTGGCTTTCATTTTAGGTTATCTCAACTTGTTTGGGATTAAGGCTTTAGGTTTTGGAAATTAAACTTCATTAATAAATCAACCTACAATTATCTAACTCTAAATCATATATGATGAAATAGGGAGGAGTTATAAAATCTGACAAATTATTTCGTCTACCATAAAAGAGTCAGCCACTCTACTGACTTCTCTTTTACATAAGAAAACTTCCATCATCTAATTTTATTTAATTTAAAAGTAGTACATTTAACAATAGAGATGGATTGCTTTCACCACGCCTTTGTACCCCCTTCAAGTATTATATTACCCACTTTTCTTTGATTGCCGCCATCGCCTCCGCCTGTTCCTCATCTATTGTTGTTGAGATTGGACAACTTGTTCCCCCATAGACACCTGCATAGTACGCTGTTTAGTCCTATCCCAATTTCAGAGTCCTATCCCAATTTCAGAGTTTCCTTTAAGATAATAAGCATCAAATATTTTTTTTATTTCCTATACAGATAGAGCATACCACTTTATTTATTCAAACTGAGCGTGTCATTCCCATTATTGATCTGGATATGTTCCCAATCACGTATGGAAGTGTTATCTGATACTTCTTAAATCCCTTAGATTCACCCCACACATTATCAAAGTCAACAATATAAAATCCACATTGTCGTAGAAACAAATCTCAAACCCTTAGTACACAAATGAAATGTATTCATTTAGGTTTGAGTAACCGTACCTAAACATATACACTTAGTTGGTTCACAAATAGTTAACCAATGGTTAGCCATATGAGCACTTTCATATTAACCGTATTCATCTTTCTCATAACTAGTTCAAATGACTCATAAGAACTAGTTCAAGAGTTGTTCAATTGCTTAGGTCTTTATTCATAGACACAATTGAAGCAAAATCGGTTTGGTCCACTTGAATCAATTCATGAAAAATATAGCCACGGTTTGCAAAGATTGCATTCCTTGTAATTTATTATTTTAAGCTCATGAACTACCGATTTGAGAAATAACCAGCTTGGGTACGCGTACGAGTATGCGTACCTTAGCTACCGTATTTGAGTTGGCTTTGGTTTCCAAACTCAGTAGAATTTTTCGGGTAGAAAAGTTCCGCCAGTACGCGTACCTAAGGTGACTGGTTTATGAGTTCGTAAACTCCAAACTCAGCAGAATTTTCCGGGAGGAAAATTTCCGCCAGTACGCGTACGGGTATGCGTACACAACATGTCTCCTTCACCAATACCGTATGCACACATATGCATACACTTGGTTTCCGGTACATGAATTTATACAATAATGTGCAAACACACTATATATGCTTATATCCATAGATGGTAATCTCAACTCTACATTTCAATCATTGAAACATTCTTCTATAATGTTATAACAATCGTTATTCACGACTATCGTCATCAAAGCTATTTTCAAGATTGAAACGTCATCATGACTTTCGTCACGGGTAAAGATAAAAATGGTTAAAGCGAAAGCTCACCAACACATATTTCGAGAAAAAGATAGGCGAGTAAACTCGGCTCGAAATAGCAAATGTGTATGTATGAAAACTATCGTAGTCTCAAGAGTAGGAGATAGAATAGACTTTTGAGTGACAGATAAGTTCAAGTCTCCACATACCTTTTTGTCGGATGAAGTTCCACTTGTTTCTCGAGTAGTTCTTTGTCTTCGTAAGATGATCGCCATGGAGTCTGGAGCTCAACTACACTTAACTATCCTAGACCGATACTTAGTCATAAGTAAACTAGAAATCAAGACATATAGTTTTGATCACTAATATTGACAAACATGCTTGAGATAGCAACGCATGCGAGTTCGACCGAGCAGTGCTCTAACAATCTCCCCCTTTGTCAATTTTAGTGACAAAACTATCAATACATATGGATTACAAAATAGATAAAACTTTGTAGCTTCTCGTCCACATGCTTGATCTCCTTGGTGCTTCAACATTACTCGAAAACTTCGTCTTTTCCAAGTACTCCCATGGTTCCATAGATGTTCAATTCAGCATTATAGTTGTTGAAGTCCCGTAGCCATACTAATGAGAAAACAAAAGCTCTCGATCATTGTTATACAGTGTCATAGTATTATTACACAACATCAAAGTTCTCATATCACAACTTTGACAACAATACTATGGTGATATGTATTACTCCCCCGTAGTCAATACTTCGTCTCAACACGAAAACCACTCTGATGAGTGCCAAATAGTGCATATTTATACACCTTTTTATTGGCATTTTACTCATCTTTTGCGCTTAGAAATCAGATATTATCCCATATTCTGTGTTTTCCTTGTTTTTCAAGAATAAATATTTGTATTAATTAATTTTGTATTTTTAGGTAATAAATAAAGCTCGGAGAAACTAAGGAGCAAAAGAGCGAAGAATTGGAGTCAAGCATCTATGGAGCAGATAGCCAAAGCTCCGCGCGAATCGCTTGCAACCCAACAAGGAAGACATGGGCTAAAGCTACCCACGACCCGGATCCGAGCCCGTCTCTTCTGAGACGTTGAGATTTCTTTCTCCCTCATCCAACGGTCGCTGCTTCCACGTGCATCGAAGATCGCTGCTCCCATGCTACACCAGATCACGCCAAAACCGCTTACTTCCCTCGGCCGTTCAGATCGTAGCCGCCTCATCCAACGCTCGCTCGGCCTGTCCCATCGTCCGTTGCTGTACCTGCTCAACACCGAAGCATCCAACACCTATACCCCCCACTCGAGCAAACCCTAATCTCTCCATCTTCTCTTTCTTCACCTCTCCCTCTCACCCGACACGTAGCTCGCTCTTCTCTTCCGCCACCTCTTTCACCCATACCACCACCAAAAGCAGTACCTACTACCTCCTTCTACCTACTCGCCATCATCAAACGCGCCGGTAGTACCGCTACCTTATCTACTTCGAGTTATCTCTCTCTTAGCCTCTACCAACTCTAGAAGCTAATTTAAAGATAACTAGAAGCTAGGGTTTGTCCACCAACATCACAAGCAAGCTACTGTGGACGATGTGACAAGAAGAGGAACAAAGAATCGAGTATGGGTTTGAGTTATTATTCATTTAATTTCAATTTTTAATGAATTAGGGTTTGGGAATTTTGGGGGAACTGCATGTATAAATAGAATGAGGGGTTTGTGTAGAAATCACGCCTGGATTAGCCAGTGCAGTCAATTAGGTTTAATTTTGTAGTTTAATTTTCATTTTGATGTTTTAATTTAGTATCTAGGGTTTCAATGAAACCCTAATTCCAGTTGTGTTTTAACTCTGTGAACCATCTTGAATGCTTAATGTTATCAAGTGTCTTCAATACAAATAACCAATGCTTTTCTCTCACAAAGTGTATACCAACGCCATGGATACATCGTAGTTAGGTCTCAATGTGTTGAGTGTATTGCAACTCAACCTTAGATACAAATGTTGATTCCCTTGACTAGTTGTACTAAATTAGACAACTAGTGCTCGGGTCAACACTTTAGCCGTTAATCGAGGCATTACAGGGAGAGATAGGTGGTGGAATTGACACCTCGCCCTTATCAATCACAGACAACAAGAATCTCAACATAGTTAAACTCACAATAGGAGTTAGTGGTGGATTTGCAGACTCGGCATATCCTTTTGTCACTATTTATACCTTAGTTTAGGTTTATTTCATTTCATCCCAGCCGTATCGGCAAAACCCCCCTGTTGTTACCTTGTCACTACACATTTTCACTTGAAACTCAGTTGAGAAAGCCTTAGATCAATCAAGCACCACAAGTCCTTGTGGGATCGACCCGTACTTGCCGCGTCTCCGATAGACGCCGTGCACTTGCGGTATAACCCGTAGGCCATAATTTACCCATCTTTGAGGCCTACCAAGTTTTTTGGCGCCGTTGCCGGGGACTTGGCGTGTGCCCTGTTGTTCTTCGGCTTTACTTTACTGCTTCTCACCTTGTACATAACTCACTTTTAATGTTACTTGTAGCCCTGTTGTAGAGTAACTTAGCATTGTAAGTTTATTTGTCTCGCATTGTAATTCTACCCCGTACATATTCATATTGTATTAATTTTGTTTTAGTATAACTTAGTTTTGTAACTTGCATCCGTAACTTAGCTTAGTCATTGTATATCCCGCATCACTACCCTGTTTGAGCACCCTTGCTTTTGAAACTTGCTCATAACTTTACCTCATTCGGTGCTTTGCTCGGAGCTTAGCTCTGTCATCGTAGCACACTAGCTCGTTGCTTATTGCATAACATTGAGGACTGAACTTTGCTTGTTAAGCTAACAGTGCAAGTGGCAAGGCTGAGCCAACCCAAGAGGAAGGCGCATAAGGTGCAACCGAGCAAGCCCGCGACTTGTAAGGTAAGTGGTGCCTTGACCTCGAAACACACATATGCTAGTGAAAGTACTATACACTATTCTCGCTAGTCTCAGTGCTTACCCGTGCCGATAAGCCGGTGAATTTGTGTGAGACCTTGTGTTGTGTCCGTTAAGCTCCGATCGTACATTGCCTTGAGCTCCCTTGCTAGCCCCCTGAAGCTGCAAGCTTGAGCTCCCTTGCATACCCTGGCATAACCCTGAGCATGAGCCATTAGAGCTGCAACTCAGAGCATACCTGTGAGCCACCACTGTGTTGAACCAAGTTTTTACCCTGTGAAAACCGAGTTATTGTGTGGCCTGAGCATTTTTGTGTGCACTGAACTCCAGCCCCCCTGAAGCTGTGAGTTGAGCTGTGGTTGAGCTGTGAGTTATGCTCTGAAATCTTGGCCCTTACAAGGCCTGTGCTGTAACACCTTTGAGCCATTGTCTATCCTGTGCTGTGAATGTTTTGATGTGCTGTTTGGGAAATTGGGTCATTTCTGTTGTGAGTTGTTATTTTCCGTGCTTAGTCTCGACTGTGGCTGCACTAGATCCTGTGCTGTGACAATTTTGAAAAGCCAACCCTTGCATAAACTGTGCTGTGCAAGCATTAGGTTGCAAGCGCTAAGCTGTGCTGTGTGCTCTGTGTGTTTTGAGCACATAAACCCTGCCCTGTTCAGCTGACTCCCTGTGTTGATTTCACTAAGCACCCCGAGCTTAAACTCCGGGCTCAGGTAAGCCTTCTTCGCCAACTCGAGTTGCCACCTGTTGGGCTAATCAACCCAACCCGGGCTGCAACCAAATCGAGCCCATAGTCTGGTTGGGCTGTCTCGCAAGCAAACCGAAGCCCACAACCACTAGGCCTTACCGTGCATCCGGGCTCTACTTGGGCCGTGCGTGCAGTTCATCAGATCTTGGGCCGCTTCTACCTAACTCGGGCTCTGTTCGCCGGGTTTAAACTAAACTAAGCCCACATCTCGTTGGGCCGAGAACCACTAAGAACCGGGTTTTGCACCCACCGAGCCCACTGTCCACTAGGCTTTGCACAACCACATAAGCCACACTGCTGGGCTTAAACGAAACTGAGCCCACAGTTCCACTAGGCTTTACACAAACCTGGGCTGTTCTGTTTTCACAAATCCTGGGTTTCGAACAGCAAATCCCAACAAACCAAAACCCAACAAACCAAATGAAACCCAATAAACCAAACCAATCCCACTAAAACCAAACTTAGTCCACTACAACTGGGCTTTGAGTTCAATTTGAGAGCTAGACCATGTCAGGATTTTGGTCTGCATCTGGGGATGGAAACAAATCCATTAAAGAGCTTGCTTACGGGCATGCTTCACGTATGAACTCCCCACATACCATAGTGATTTTAGGGAATTTTATGAGCCTTCTCCGGCCCCGACTTCACATACCCTAATCACTATGAGCACATGTATCATCCATCACAGGTTGAGAATGAACACTCTTCTCATACCCAGTCATCACTTCTCGATCAATTAGAAGCTCGACCATCTGCCTTAGAAAGGCAATCACATGAGCAATCTGTCAAATCTAATTCCCTTAGGCAATATGAAATGCATGCTTGCACCTTATGTGGTGGCTTAGACCACCCTGCTGAGTACTGTTATATTTTGCATGAATTTAGACAGTCTAGGGAAAACCATGATAATCCAATGTACGAAGTGTCTAGAAGTGACTATTGGGACCATAATCAACCTGCACACATGCATCATTCACCACAGTGGGGAGATGAACAATTTTATACTCCTTCAACTCCTAGTTTGCAATCAACAATGGCTACACTCAAGGAGCTAAATGCTAGGCTTGAAATGAATGCAATGCATGACCATCCATATAGCAACATGTCTGAATTTCCCTTCTCTAGTGAACCTCATGCACAACCATACAATGAATATCCATATGAGGAATGCATACCCACTAGTGAAGACTCTCCTTCAATAGAAAAACTCAAAATGATTCTTCACCTGATTGAATTACAAAATGATAGGATTGAAAAGAGTGTTTCTAGTCTTACTCATACAACTAACATTGAATATGAACCTAATCTAGAGGTAGATGAGTACACTAAAAATACTACAATTTTGAATGGAGAGATGAATTCTTGCTATGATGATGATGATGATGATGAATATGAAGAGCATGTGTATTTTGAAAATATAGTAGAATATTTAGGTTCAGAGACATTAAGTGCCTCTTCTGTGAACCCTATGAATGATGCTTCTTCTAATATTCATACATGTGCTGATAATGTGGAACCTGTGAAAATGTCCTGTGAAAATAAGCATGCTTTACCACCTGTTTGTGACCTAGGAATAGCTGAATTGTCTGTTAACACAGATGATTCAATGCATGTGCCTAATTCCATGCCTAGGTTACAGCATGATATCTCTCCTGGTTATGTTGTGCATGGGAATGATTATGATTATGACATGGAGATTGATGAACTGTTTTATGCAGGTGAACATGATTTACCCTCCTCTGACTTTAGGAAAGTATGTGATGGTACAAATGATTGTATACATGAAAATAACTTAGATGTACCTAACCTCTCTCCTAAGTCACAAATTGATACTCCTCCACCAAACCTAGGTGTAGTTTGTCACAAAATTGCAAAACCAACTTTTCTGAAAATGCCTAACTTAGGCCTAGAGCTTTGTGCTTCCCAAGTCCTCTTGGACTATTTTGCATCAAAGTATGACACTTTTAAGGAACCACAGTTGGTATGTGTATGTCTGCCTGTTCTTAACAAAACTCATTTTGAGTTAGACCTTTTGCATGATGTACCTTTAAAATTGCAAGATTTTGTGCTCAAAAACACACCCGTTCACAAGTTTAGGTTTGGGGGAAACTCATTCTCGTTTGCAGTCTTACTTGCACTCTCATTTTATTTCTGTGTAAGGCTGCTGATGTTTGTATATATTTTCTATTGGGTTGATCCTCAACTCTTTAGATTGTTAGTTTATGGTGAATTTTCATTGTATATATCCAGTGGGACGTGTTAAATTTTTCTTTTCTTGAATTGGTTGAGTCTTCATGCGCATATATTATGCTAATCCGATATGATCTCCACTGAGAATGTTGGATTCTAGCCTTGACTAACGAAGCTCAACCTTGCTCCTGCCGACATCCGGTAATCTCTTCCCTTTTCTCTTATCAGCATAGTTCTCTCGGTATGTGACTGTTTAAATTTTTCCTATCTGTTGACACATTGAGGACAATGTTTGATTTAGGTTTGGGGGTGTGATTTGCATGTAGAGTTTTTAGTCTTTTTGGTAGAATTTTTAGTCTTTTTGTTTTCCTTCTTATCTAAAAAAAAAAAAAAAAAAAATCAAAAAATTCAAAAATTCAAAAACTTTTTGCAAATAAAAACCTTCAACTTTTAGAGATTTTAGAGTCACTAGCATGCTTTTAGATATGTTTACATAGAGAGTCTGACCGAAATAACAAGAACTTGGAAGTACTGGAGAACGCAATCGGGTTCCTTAGTTGATTAGAGCGTTAAAGTCGGATTTAACCATACCGGAGGGCGAATTAGGTGCTGTTTAGATATTCGGTAGTAGAATTGTGATCAACCATAGTGGAGACTACCCATTTTACATCAAGCGAGGTACCGGCCTTCACTCTTTGTGACTTTCTAGAAAAGCTTTTAGAGTGTGTGTCACCGTACGTCAATTCCGGGTAGGAATGGTGAGCTACCCAACTTCGCACCAATTTTCAAAGACTACTTTTGATCTCTTGAGTGCTAGTTTTTGTCAATCATGAGGGTGACATCTAAAGATGAAAACTCCTTCTAAATACCGATTTGTAGTTAGCATCATTCTCTCTCTCAATCAGCAAGACCCATAGAAACACATCATCGTCAACAAACGGAGCAGAATCATAATATTGAAAGAAAAGTTGAGATAGTCCAAGGTTTACGTGCAACAAAGAAAACGAAAAGAAAATAGGATGAGAATTAATAAAATTTATAAAATCAAGACAATACAAGTTGTGGAAAAATTGAGTGATAAAGTCCTTTGTCCATGGAGTTAATTGTTTCATTTATTTTCACTTATTATAAAAAAAAAAAAAAAAAAAAAAAAAAAAAAAAAAAAAAAAAAATAAAAATAAAAAAATATTGTAGTTTATTTTTGCTACCACCATGGTAAAGAAGAATTGAAAAAGAAAAATCCAAACAACAAGGAATTTGAGTAGAAAAGTTAAAAAAAAATTGTCAAGTTTTTGTGAAGTTTAGAAGTTCGTCATCAACATTTGAAGACCGAAGACCGAAGATTGAAGACGTTTCTATGGTTCCTATAAGAGATTGATGTTAATTGCCGATCGGGTGAAAAGGTAGTGAGTACTCCCACCCCTTGCTAATGGTTGATTTCCTTCCTTAGAGATCATCAGAAAAAGATTCTTTTTGTCCACACTTCTGTGGAGTCTCCAGATTTTATTTCGGAAGGTTATCCTTCTTACCTACAACGTGTGCAGGATTTCTCTCTTTATTCCCGCCGCACACATGAGAGACTAAAAAAGCGATCTTTTCGAGTGCAATTATCATAAAACCCTAATGGTGAGGCAGAAGTTGAGGCTTATGATCACAATCGAATCCGAATTCTTTCATATGGTATGGTTACTTCTCGCTCAGCACTTAAGGATGAGAATGCGTTCTTTGGTAGTTCTAACTTCTGTTACTAGCATGCAGAAACTCTATGTCCTCATAGCTTCTAGGATGCTTGAGACTCTTTTTACACTCTGAAGTTGGAGAAGGTTTTGTGGGTACACCTCTGGTAAACCCTCATGAGACTACAACTCGTCCACTAGGGACACCTAGGGGTTTAAAGGCTTAGTGCATACGCTAAATGCATTCGAGAGACTGCGACAGGGGTATAGTTAGGATTTCTAATTTCTGTTTCACTTGAGGACAAGTAAAATTCAGGTTTGGGGGTATTTGATGAGTGCCAAATAGTGCATATTTATACACCTTTTTATTGGCATTTTACTCATCTTTTGCGCTTAGAAATCGAGATATTATCCCATATTCTCGTGTTTTCCTTGTTTTCAAGAATAAATATTTGTATTAATTAATTTTGTATTTTTAGGTAATAAATAAAGCTCGGAGAAACTAAGGAGCAAAAAGAGCGGAAGAATTGGAGTCAAGCATCTATGGAGCGAGATAGCCAAAGCCGCGCGCGAATCAGTTGCAACCCAACAAGGAAGACATGGGCTAAAGCTACCCACGACCCGGATCCGAGCCCGTCTCTTCTGAGACGTTGAGATTTCTTTCTCCCTCATCCAACGGTCGCTGCTTCCACGTGCATCGAAGATCGCTGCTCCCGTGCTACACCAGATCACGCCAAAACCGCTTACTTCCCTCGGCCGTTCAGATCGTAGCCGCCTCATCCAACGCTCGCTCGGCCTGTCCCATCGTCCGTTGCTGTACCTGCTCAACACCGAAGCATCCAACACCTATACCCCCACTCGAGCAAACCCTAATCTCTCCATCTTCTCTTTCTTCACCTCTCCCTCTCACCCGACACAGAGCTCTGCTCTTCTCTTCCGCCACCTCTTTCACCCATACCACCACCAGTAGTACCTACTACCTCCTTCTACCTACTCTGCCATCATCAAACGCGCCGCAGTACTGCTACCTTCTCTACTTCGAGTTATCTCTCTCTTAGCCTCTACCAACTCTAGAAGCTAATTTAAAGATAACTAGAAGCTAGGGTTTGTCCACCAACATCACAAGCAAGCTACTGGGGACGATGTGACAAGAAGAGGAACAAAGAATCGAGTATGGGTTTGAGTTATTATTCATTTAATTTCAATTTTTAATGATTTAGGGTTTGGGAATTTTGGGGAACTGCATGTATAAATAGAATGAGGGGTTTGTGTAGAAATCACGCCCGGATTAGCCAAAGGCGATCAATTAGGTTTAATTTTGTAGTTTAATTTTCATTTTGATGTTTTAATTTAGTAGCTAGGGTTTCAATGAAACCCTAATTCCAGCTTGTGTTTTAACTCGTGAACCATCTTGAATGCTTAATGTTATCAAGTGTCTTCAATACAAATAACCAATGCTTTTCTCTCAAAGTGTATACCAACGCCATGGATACTTTTGTAGTTAGGTCTCAACCGTGTTGAGTGTATTGCAGACTCAACCTTAGATACAAATCGATTCCCTTGACTAGTTGTACTAAATTAGACAACTAGTGCTCCGGGTCAGCACTTTAGTTGTGTTAATTGAGGCATTACAGGAGAGATAGGTGGTGGAATTGACACCCTGCCCTTATCAATCACAGGACAACAAGAATCTCAACATAGTTAAACTCACAATAGGAGTTAGTGGTGGATTTGCAGACCCTGGCATATCCTTTTGTCACTGTTTATACCTTAGTTTAGGTTTATTTCATTTCATCCCAGCCGTATCGGCAAAACCCCCCTGTTGTTACCTTGTCACTACACATTTTCACTTGAAACTCAGTTGAGAAAGCCTTAGATCAAAATCAGAGCACCACAAGTCCTTGTGGGATCGACCCGTACTTGCCGCGTCTCCGATAGACGCCGTGCACTTGCGGTATAACCCGTAGGCCATAATTTACCCATCTTTGATGCCTACCACACTCCCCCTTACATAATGATCCGAAAACCATATGTATTTGTAGTGTGAACTACATATTAATTCTCCCCCTTTTTGTCAATAAAATTGGCAATGGTACGAAAACGGGATCCTAATGAAATTTCCATGGAGACACTTCAAGACCAAAGGAAAAGTACATATCAACTTTGTTTAGATGCAATCATAAAGCCGAAGCTAAATGCATTCATCACGGAGTTTATAAAGATACAAGATAACTTCTCAAATATTCCACAGCCGCACTCCCCACAAAGATATGGAAATTAAGCACAAGTTCAAAAGAACTCTCCCCATTTGATGTCATTCGAAAAGAACAACAAGAGCGACCTTACTTTTACGAGAAAAGAAGGATTTCTTTGGACACTAAAAACCATAAAATGATTTTGTATCCAAAATTCTCAATTAAACTAACCACAAGAGAACCCATGATTAATTTAATCGGAATACACAACCAAAATAACCACAAATGAATCTATGATTAGTCTAGTTGGAAGTGCTCACACAAGAAGACTTATATAGCCGCACAGTATATACATAAAATATGGATCAGGGAAGATCAATACTGGGGAATATACAAGGATTCATTCTATTTTCCATCGCTATTTGCACAATGACATATAATAGACATAATCCTTGTAAACAAAAGATTTTAACCTATCTTCCATCAATAAATGACATAATAGGCTTAACTTTTGTTTGTCAAAAGTTCATCGATCTTGTATCAATACATGCATATCGACATATAACTGAGATAACTTTTGACATCGTATGGGACAATAATAGTTCACGGACGCAAACACACATATCCCATAACATATTACAATATATAAAACCATAAAGATTTATACTGCAAAAATCATCTTCCAAACAATTTTTTAGAATTTAAACAAATAAACCTAAAAACATGAAGATGAAAACGTTGGACATAGCTATGTGTACTCACAATAATGGCTATTTCAAACCCTAGTTATCCTTCAAGAATAAAAATTCTTTTAAGAAGTTTTACTAGACATTAAGATCTTTGAAAAATTCCTTGTCGTCCCCGAACTCCTTGTCGTCAACAGCCATTGGAACATATGGTTCATGGAGGAAGGAGTCAATACCAATAAACCTTCTTGGTCGATGATGTCGAACCAGGGCCTTCTGAATTTCCAATGATCTTAAAACGCAAGCCTTTATTTGCTGAATCTCTTTTCTTGCCAGCTTCAACTCTTCAAGAACATCAGAAAACTTCTGAGTTTGAAGGATCAGCTCTTGGCTTCCTCACATTTCTTCTTTTTCCTTTCAAAGTTGGAGGAAATTGAGATTTCTCTTCTTCCTTAGTGATTGATGGCTTAACAATCATGTTGATATATTTCCCATTAGAAGACATGATGCTTGGAGTATCCATGAAAGCACGGTTTTGTGAGAGGAGTTCACAATCAAACCTCAACAAGCAGTCTTAAGATATAAAGAGTATCAGAGAAGGAAAAAGGAATGCGAGGTTTCGAAACCTTTAACAGGTTTGTGTACGCACATCTCACAACCCTATAAAGAGTTGAATTGTCGCAAATAACCCTCTTCTTTTGGCAAAAAGGTCCTTTCCAATATCAACAGTGATATGAAGGAATCCAAAAACCAAACAACAATAAGCTAGAAAACATAATTTTTTTTTTTAAAAGCCTGAGGTGTGCAAGATCTTGTCTCTTTTGAACAGGCACATGAGACAAGATGCAAAAAGACAACACAATTAAATTGTGTTGTGGTGAACAACAATTTGTCCACCATGACCCTTTTAGACGGAATCTATGGAACCCTGCCTTTCCGTATGTTTAGACCATGTTTTCTTCTCTAATGGCCTATATTTATCTTTGGAAACTAATCTCTTCGAGGAAGATAAGATCTTACGTACCTTAGCTGTTTTCTCCGCTAGTTGAAGCTTGGTAGCTAGACGATCTGCTCTTCGTTGAAGTTTGTTGACATATCTCATCTTGTGTTTGTATTTGAAACACTTTGAAAACTCATGACCTTTGAGAGAACAATGAGAGCATGTCAACGTATAAGATGGTTCAGGAACCCGAGATGAGCAAGCTGCTAGGCACATAGTTGATCCTGAAACATTAAACATGGAGTTTCCAATAGAGGGGTCAAATGATTCTTCCATCTTGATTGGGTTCTCTTCTAGAAGATTATCAAGATTGATGTATGTATTGCTACAATTATCAAAATCAATATTTTCACATAAAAGAGCAACACTTGATTTTTTGTCTTCATCAGAATCATAATTGTCAGACATCTCATCAAGTGTCACAGCAAGACCTTTGTTCCCAGTGTATTTTCTACGATTTGGGCACTCGTTTGCAAAATGACCAAATCCCTTACACTTAAAGCACTGAGGCATATCCTCATCATCAGTTTCATCTGTGTCCCTGTATTTAGGAGGAATACGATTATGAGGTTTGACTGATGCTTTAGGCTTATCTCTGGAGAACCGTTTACTTCTCTTCAACGGAAGATCTCTAAACTGTCTTGTGATCATCGAGACCGATTTGTCAAGATCTTCATCTGATGAATCAGTCTCAGAGTGATCGTCTTCAGAGATATACACATTTTTATTTTTATCAAGTAATTTTGTGTCTTTTAGTGCTTTGAAAGCAACATCCTTAGATTTGGATGAATGCAAGTGATCAAAGATCTTAAGCTTCCCAACCAGCGTATTTCTGGAAAGATTATCAAGGTTATTTCCCTCAATGATGGCATGCTTCTTAGAGTCGTATCTAGATGGCGCGATCCGAGAATTTTCATCACAATGTCCTTTTCAGGAATAGTCTTACCCAATGCAAAAGATGCATTAACAATTTCAGACACTTTGTGATTAAACTCATCAAATGAATCTTCATCTGCCGTACGAAGGTTTTCCCAATCGGAATTAAGGTTTTGAAGCCTAACTTACTTTTCACTGGTATTACCTTCGAATACGGTTTCTAAGACATCCCAGACATCTTTAGACCTAGTGCAATTTGACACATGGTGCTTTGAGATTTGGGGTAATGGCATGTATGATGGCATTCAAACCGTCGGAGTTTTGCTTTCTGACAAGTATCTCAAAGGCATCGTATTCGTCAATATTCTTAAGAACGTTTACATTACCTACTTCCACAACAGGAGCATCACAGCCATTAATAGCATATACCCATGATTGAAAATCATGCGCTTGAAGAAAAGCTCGCATAGCAATTTTCCACCATAAGTAATTTAAGCCGTCAAAGACTGGTGGTACGTTAATAGAGATAGCACCTCTGTCCATAGAGTCAGATCGCTACAAACACAGACTTTTGAGGTCTTAAACGTGTTTGCCCGCTCTGATACCAATTGAAAAAGCGGGGGTACAACAACCTCACCCAATATTTCGATTAGGAATCTGTATGGACTAACTCTAATATACTTTTAAGAGAATCAACTAGACAGTCAGACTCAATCTTAATAAAAAGTATATCAAGGAGTTAATATCTCTATCTCTCGATTTGATCTTTACTCAAGTAAATGGAAATCTACGAGTCTTTATCAAATACTAGAGAGATAAACTTGGATGGTACCAAAGACCAATATCCAAGTGTTAATCAATGTAAATCAACAACCAAAGGTTGGATATTCTAATTGATTGATCTTAATGCACAACCTGTGATATTTCAATTATATAACGAAATATAATGCGTAATAGAAATAACACAGACACCAGAAGTTTTGTTAACGAGGAAACCGCAAATGCAAAAAAAACCCCGGGACCTAGTCCACATTGAACACCACATTGTGTTAAGCCGCTACAAACACTAGCCTACTACAAACTAACTTCGGTCTGGACTGTAGTTGAACCCTAATCAATCTCACACTGATTCAAGGTACAATTGCGATGCTTACGTCTCTGATCCCAACATGATACTACGCACTTGATTCCCTTAGCTGATATCACCCACAACTAAGAGTTGCTACGACCCAAAGTCGAAGACTTCAATAAACAAATCTGTATCACACAGAAAAGTCTACGATATTAGATAAATCTGTCTCCCACAGATAAACCTATGAGTTTTTGTTCCGTCTTTTGATAAATCAAGGTGAACAAGAACTAATTGATAACCCGAACTTATATTCCCGAAGAACAACCTAGTATTATCAATCACCTCACAATAATCTAAATCGTATGGTAGCGAAACTAAATATTGCGGAATCACAAACGATGAGACGAAGATGTTTGTGATTTCTTTTTATCTTGCCCTATTGGATATATAATTTCAAGTCAATTATTCAATTGAACACGTACAATAGAAAATGGAAAGATCAGATCGCTCAACTACAAGAGAAGTAGTTTCGTCTGGCTTCACAATCCCAATGAAGTCTTTCAGTCGTTAACCTACAGGGTCTCGAGAAGAAACCTACGGTTAAAGGAGAATCGACTCTATCAAAACCAACTAGTATCATACAAGAGGTGTGGGGATTAGTTTTTCCAGTTGCTAGAGTTCCCCTTATATAGTTTTCAAATCAGGGTTTGCAATCCAAGTTACCTTGGTAACAAAGCATTCAATATTCACCGTTAGATGAAAAACCCGATTCAACCAAGATAATATCTTTCAACCGTTAGATCGAAAATTAGATTGTCACACACAAATGAAATGTATTCATTTAGGTTTGAGTAACCGTACCTAAACATGTACACTTAGTTGGTTCACAAATAGTTAACCAATGGTTAGCCATATTAACTGTATTCATCTTTCTCATAACTAGTTCAAATGACTCATAAGAACTAGTTCAAGATTTGTTCAATTGCTTAGGTCTTTATTCATAGACACAATTGAAGCAAAATCGGTTTGATCCACTTGAATCAATTCATGAACAATATAGCCACGGTTTGCAAAGATTGCATTCCTTATAATTTATTGTTTTAAGCTCATGAACTACCGATTTGAGAAATAACCAGCTTGGGTACGCGTACGGGTATGCGTACCTTAGCTACCGGATTTAAGTTGGCTTTGGTTTCCAAACTCAGCAGAATTTTTCGGGTAGAAAAGTTCTGCCAGTACGCGTACCTAAGGTGACTGGTTTATGAGTTCGTAAACTCCAAACTCAGTAGAATTTTCCGGGAGGAAAAGTTCCGCCAGTACTCGTTCGGGTACGCGTACCCAACCTGTCTCCTTTACCAATAGCGTATGCACACACTTGGTTTTCGGTACATGGATTTATACACTAATGTGCGAACACACTATATATGCTTATATCCATAGATGGTAATCTCAACTCTACATTTCAATCATTGAAACATTCTTCTATAATGTTATAACTGTTGATACATGAAAAATATTCCCCCTTAGCCGGCCTAGTGCGCCCCCAAAAGGGAGGAAAACTCCACATGAAACATGGGGACTTGGGGACTAAAGCCCAAGTCCACTAAAAAAGTATCCATAAGATGTAAAGGACAAGGGAGGAATTAATATGAAAGAAGGAGGTTGTATTAGAGAAGGAATGGCATTAGTAGTAATTAAGGATTTTTAGGACATGTGGTATGATATCATAAAAAGAGGGGCTTTTGAAAAGTCTATATAAAGAGGCATGTAATACAATAGAAGGGATCTTCTTTTCTCTCTATTTCTCTCTCCTCTTGGGAATTGGGTGTGTTGTGGCTAGGACTTGTAGAACCAAAATTCACCCCTCAACATTTGACCTGGAGGCTCGTGCCTAGCCTAGCCACCCAATTCTCATAACATCCCACGCCACTTTTCCTCTTTAGTCAGTACACCCCACTCACGCGCTCATGCTTTTCGTGTACACCTTTCCCGTGTATTGTCTTGCCGCCCAAACTCAACACCTCCGATTTCTTTTCAGCGCCTCCATCTTCCTCCAAGGAGCGCCTCGGTAACCCATACCTCTCGTAAAATCTTAAAGAGCGGTAGCAACCGCTATTAAACCCTTAACCATTTATAGTGTTTGCCTTGGTTGCTGGATCTGCTTTGAACTAAAAGAAAGGGTAAATTTAGATCAGCATCAATGCTTCACCTGAAGCAATGGAGAATCGACAAGGAAGAATCGATGAAAGTTGCCATCAACAGATTGAATCTGAAAAATTCAGTTGTCAAAAATGAATCAAGAGATAAGTTCAACCTTTCCTTTTCTTTTAATTCAATCGATTGTCTTTATAAAACCCAGGAAAGGGGAAATCTCATTTTGATAACCTAATAATTTTGATTTCATCTCGATGTAGATATTAAATTCATAAGTAGAATCTTGATCCGTAATTATCTGATCTGTACCTCCGTCTCGGTCTAAAAATTAGTAAAGGAACCAAATAATTTTTCTAGGATTCTTGGTTGAATTGTTTACTCTAATTGAAAATCGACTCTCATATTTGTAATTAGTGAGTCTTTATAACTAATACCCTTAAATCTGATTTTGACATTCATGAACTTTCAATTTTCAGTCCCATTTTGGACACTTTTACCTGGCTTTGATTGATTGTAATTACTAACGACAAGAAAAAAAGAGAGGAGAAGATTTTGATCTTAGAGTTAATTGCAGATTCCTCTAGTCATGCATATTCGAACTAACTCAAGGGAATAAGGCCAGCGGCAAAATTATCTCCATGAATCCCAACAATAATACTGGCAGTTCAACTTGAAATCAGAGTTAGATCTGAAGCCTCTTGAATCAAAGCTCAATTGGAATGCAAGGATTTCTGGACGGGGAGGACTTTAACGTGAAGCAACCACAGAAACATTCAAATACCTGGCTCCTAGCAACATATTATATGTACGCGCCTACAGAGAAGGTACTACTTGAATTCAAAACGGATGTGTCAGCACCCATATACGATTAGCAGCCACCACCATGATGTGTTACTTGATACCATCAGCACCGCATGACTGCCCCAATACAGCTCGACTATGCTGTCGCTTCTCGGTTCAAATCTCTTCTCAGATGTTCCAGTGATAAACGAGCAAGCCGCGGTAGGAGTAAATGAAATAGTTATCAACAAACAGTGAAGTCGTCTCCCCCGGAACTTAACTTTTAATCATAACCTTGCTGCATGTTCTAAGATCATTCCCCATACTCATTCTAAAAAAAGAGAACTATTTGGCATGAGAATTCTTAAAAAAAGAAGAAAATGAAATGCTCCCAAGTACAATGTCATACATCAATCTAATTGTAGATGGTGGATTTTCGACAAAGGCTAAAATCGTAAACCCATAATTGTACATGCTCCTGATCCAGCAATCAGATGACTATCGAGGCTCATGTCTTTTATCGAAAGCGTGAAAGCTCGTACCACGAGAATCTCTCGATCGAGAATACTGTCTCTCGAGTATATGTAGTCGTGTAGTCTCTCGCCCGAGGCAACGGCATATCTCATAAATACCGAGCAATTTCGGTGCTCACTTTTATATAGAATTGTAAGATTAGACGGCTCTAGATGACTTGCTCGCTAGTATAGAGCAATAACGTTTTTAGGATATAACAATGTTTTCCATGACTATATAAAAGAAATATGACGCTTCAACAAGCTCATATCACTCGACTCCTGAATAATTAATGCTCCTAGACGATCGTACTAGTATAGAGCCATCAATTAATTATTCTTAAATCATTAGATTCACTAACTGAATCCCTAGAAAATATTCAATGTTTTTCATAATATTTCGTTACTTCAATTTATGGTTCTTCCCAGCAGAATTCCATGGGTTAGTAATAAATATTCAACACACGGGCATCTGAGCAACTATCGAGTAAGCCCCGACTAAAATGGTGCAAGTGTACTCAGCAATAATAATACACCAACGAGCACCTGAATGCACGAACGAGCATTCCAAAACACGAAAGAGCGATGAACCTATGCAAAATAGGAAGAAAATAATAAAATATTAGTCAAGGCGCTAAGGGACTGGGCTCACCGGCCGGATAGTCACACCGTGACCAGTCCCACGTCCAAATTCTATATTTTATCATATTTTTATTATTTTCCTTGATCTCATGAAAATCTCTTCATTTGAACAAATATCCTTCGTTTTAAGGAAACTCCTCAGTTTCATGGTGTTTCCTTCGCATCAAGGAAATAATATAAAATTGGGAAAGGTGTCGTGGGACCGTGTCTACTAGCCGGCCGGCTATGCCCTAGTTGTGGCTGGCCCCATGATGTGATTATGAAGTTGTTTGAAAGTGGTAAGAAAGATTGTCGTTCACTCAGACTTGTAAAGATTTGGTTTCAGAAAATACTAAAAACAAAGAAAATATGTACACAAGTTTTGTCACAAATATCGAGAGAATCGGGACTTTGATTCCACCATAAAATTCATTCATGCGATTCATATATTTATTCTAGACAATTATAGCTCAAATAATAATAAAATATTGACTCTATGTTTTGCCAAGGTAGATTTTTGAAAAGCAACGATTTGTATATCTAAAGCATGGGATATCAAAAGACTTAACCTAAGTATAACCCATCAATTGAAATCACAACCATTCAATAAAAACCATAAAACAATTAACAATCCATGCAAAAAGTCATGAAAGAATTAAATATAATTACCACACGCATGAAATATGGCTTCCTCCGTCATCCCAGTGTTGGGGTTTAGCTCCTCATATCAAAAACACGCTCAAAATAATAACGCATGGCTGAATAGGTGTTTTATTGAAGAAAAATCGAGTTTGTAATGGATATAATTGTTACGTAACTCATCGTTACAAAGAACCCTAACAGAGTCGTTGCAAACTGAAAATAGTTGTTGGAAAATTGTTGCAAAGCTTTAGAATTTGAAACTATAGGTCACGGTTTCTGCGACTCTCTTTAAGTCTTTGTTCTCTGGTTCTTCTCCTTCCTTCTCTCGCAACTTCCCGGATAATTTTTCAAGCTTCTGTGGTGCTCGAAATTCCTCTCCTTGGTTCCCAAACTTCCCCAAGGTCTCGACACCCCCTTCTCTAGCCTCTCGAACCTTATATATACACAACAGTAACTAAATCCCGAGAATCTCTTTATTTTCTTCTCCCACGGCCAAGTCACGATTAACTCGCCGCCAATGTTGTTTACGCGTCTCTGTGGCATCCGATCCTTCCTAAGATATATTATAGTCTAAGCGAGGTAATATAGTTCCCCAATCCTCACGTAATCGCCAAATTTAAGCCACGATATCCCGGCAAACTTTCATCCCCTGTTTTATCGTGAACCCATGATATGGACCTATCTTTTCGAATCTAGAGATGATACCAAACCTGTTTTGACAAATCAAGCGAATCCTAATCTATCTGCACGTCAAACTCCGACCAAAATCGCCATAGTCATCAACGTAACCCGGTAAACTTCCAATGCCTCTGTTCGCTTCAACATGGTTATTAAGCCCAAACTGGTCGATCCTAACACACACACGGAAACCCTGTTTTGCTCTAACAGGTCGATCCCAACGAAATCCAGCGATTGAATCTCTTCACAAATCCACCAAAACTCGAACCTTAATCTGCTGCATATTTTCCCGCCAAATTCAGTTTCAAACCGTGAAGATGAAGGGTGTCCCCCTAACCATAATAGGGGTGCCTTTAGTGACGCCTTTGGGGATGCCCTGGGGTGCAAATAACAAGTGGGTATCCCTTAGTAATTGAGGTGCCCCTTATCCAAATGAGGAGTCCGAATAGTAATTTTCTCCCACGAGCGCAAATACCACTTTTCAGGCCAATTTTCCCGCAAAAGCTTATTTCTCCAAAAACACCTACAAAAACATAAAAAGCCATAATAAATACAAAATCGAGCACTAATAATATATACAATTGAGATTATAATAGACACAAAAATGTGTCTATCAAATACCCCCAAACTTATTATTTGCTAGTCCCGAGCAAATCAAATCTACAAAATAAAATCCTAACTCACTGTCGCAGGCATCGTCGATTGCATTTAGCGTATGCAATAAGCCTTTAAACCCCTAGGTGGCCCTAGTGGCCGAGTTATAGCCTCGGGAGGGTTTACCAGAGGTGTACCCACAAAACCTTTACTCCAGACCTTAGCTATCTACGCGTAACCTTGGAAAGCACTAAAGAATCTCCTTGGTTGGCATACTTATTGACTACGGGGAGGAAGTACCTCGATGCGAAATTCCAATTGATGTACACGAGTTTGCACTCAAGCATACTAAAATTCATATATAAGTCACAGAGCTCTACTCGAGATAGTTACTGGACATCATAACCGGAGTCAACCAATCACATGGATAGATTAAGAGATGGATAGATAAAAACATAGATGGTTCTGATGTTGACTAAGGTGAATGGTGTTTCTCATATCTCGTCCAAGGCCACCGCCAAAACGAACCTATCCTAATGGACGAGATACTAGTCGACTAATATCAACACACCGGCATATACAAGGGAACCGGTGGTCGATAATGCTAACTCTAGGTCAACACAATGGCATATACAAGGGTTCCGGTGGTCGACTTTATTGAATTTATTAGGTTGGTCGATGGTCTGGTCTCATTTTCTCATTTTTTTTTTTTTTTTTTTTTTTTTTTTTTATCTTTGTATTTCTCAATCAACTGAATTTCACTAATCCTAGAAACATATTTAAAAAGAAAATAAAATAAAAACGAGAAGTGAAAAGGATTCAACGAGATATGGCGAAACTACCGTGTTTTTTCTTTAATTCTAACACCGAGCTCGTGCTTTTATGAATAGACTCTTTAGATGTTTCCATCTAATCAGATTGGTTCCTCAACTCCTACAACCAAAATGCTTCCATCCACTTAGATTGGTTAGTGCCATCCTTAATAAGCATAAATTTCTAGGCTCTGGAGTTTATTAATGCAACTAAAACTTTCTCCCATACCCACAAACTTAATCTAACATTGTCCTCAATGTTCTAAAGATAAAATTAAAAGCATGAACAAGGAGAAACTGTTACCATTTGAAGTAAAAGAGTTAAGGAAAGATATTACCGTGTCGCATGAATGTTGAGTTACCTCCCAATAAGTGCTAAGTTTAAAGTCTTCAGCCAGACTACAAAAGGATTAGTCACCTCATAGAATCATAAAGTAATAGTCGGAATTTCTGTGGGTCATCAAAACCAAATAGAGCTATCACAAGCAAAAGGAATCTGCAGCATGCCAAGAAGATGAACAAATAAAGCATACCCTTGTCTAGTTTCCTGTTTAAGACAACTACATCTAGCTGTGGTTCAGGTTCAGGTTCTATAACTGGGTCGAAATAAAATATTTTTATGGGTTGGAATTCCTCAAAGCTAAGATCCGGTTCAGGTTGTAATGTCTGTAAAAACTCAAATAAGAACTTAGAAGCACATAATAATAACCTGAATAATTGCGGATCATTAAAGTCAATCAATTTTGACTCACACAATTGACCACGATGAAACTGGCGGTCAATCATAAGAAAACGTGTCATTTTTATTCTCCTAAAATAATTAGGTTTGGTCTCAGAACTTAATAAGTGACACATTTTGAACTCATACATTCCCACAATTGGTTGAAAAATATTTGGTGGGAAAACAAAATGAATCTGGGTATCATAGCTCGGGCTAACCACATCAACCGAGGAGGATGGGTTTCTAACAACTGAACTTCCCTATGGACATCACTAGGTTCAGGAAAACGTGTATGAAGATAATCTTTTAAAATGGTTGAGGCACATATGTCAAGTCCCAAGTGAGGGACCTTTATAAGAGTTAAGGCACATGGAGAATGATAATCACCCCCAAACTTAAAGTTTTCAGTGTCTCTAGAAAGACTAGTCACAACTTCCCTAATTTCAAGGTCATCTGATTCCTGAAAATGGTCAATTGATTCTTCTAAGTCAGGTTCATCCTCACTCATCTCTACGAGTTCATTTTCTTTGTCTAAGACTAATGTTTCTAAATCGCTAGACTTTAAAACAATATTCTCAGAAGAAACTCGTTCCTCAAAAGTATCATCGGCTTCGTAATCATAAGGGAATACTACATCGTCTAAAACGGGGGTATCTCTAGTCAAATCCTCGTCCTTTTGAATAGGTGAATAATTGTTAAAATTATTTGGATTTGAACTAGAAACATTATCATTATTAAGCTCGATTGGAGTAACAAATTCCTGATCACTACGCCTACTTATTTCAAATTCTTCATCAGCACTATCCTCATCATAATCATCATTATAATAAAATGAAAATGGTTGAACCTCATATAAACAAGTAGTGTTACCAATTTTATCCTCGTCATCTTGATTATGCAAATAACTATCCTCATTTTCAAGGGTATTTTTGGAAACACTATATTGGAAATCTAGATTTCGAGCAATTCTTTCGTTCGTCTCCGCTATCATCTTGAGGGATTCCTCTAAAGAAAGTTCTCTTTCGTCATAAACTAAGTTATTCATCTTAGCTAACTTACGTGTCGACTCCTCTAATTTCCTGAGAGACTCTTCTAAAGGAGAAATATAAGAATTTTGCTCGTATGACCCGTGCGTGTGTGGATAGTAATTGGTCTCATCATGGTATGACCCATAACCTTGAAAAGGATGATGTTCCCAACCACTATTCACACTATGGTCAAAGTAGTAACGCCCATTTTGAAACTCAGTCGGATATTCGTTGTATTGGCTATTGTAATACCAGTTCGACATTCTATTTGCAGGGGGTGTGAGTTGTCACACAAAAGAAAACCCACCGACAGGGATTCGTGGGTGGATAGAGTCTTACCTCCCGTACTGACGGGCGATGAACCGTTGAAGTCGACTCAGGCCACCGACTCCTATGTCAGTGTACGAACCCGAGGGGCCGAGACAATATCGTAACTGTCGTCCTTCCCTGCAAACAGTTTATATTTAATTTTTTAACCCTTCCTTAGGGTTTCAAAAAATAATGTCCAAGTCCAAAAGAATAAAGTCCAAAAAGTGTCCAAAAAAATAAAAAGAAAAATTACAAAAATACAACCTTATTTACAGTTTCAAAAAAATAAAACAAAATAACTATATACAAAATCTTCTTCTTCACTCCTTTTGAATTCCTCTTTTCTTTCCTTCTTTGGCGATGCTTTCCTTTTATAGCACTTTTTGTTTCCTTGTAGCTTCGCTCCAAATCTGAAAAGAATCGAAAAATACCAAAGGCGTAAAAAAGAACAAAAAATAAAAAAAAAATAAAAATAGAAATAACTCTAAAACCTAAAACCTAAATACAAGTCCGCGTCGGCGGCGCCAAAAATTGATGTGATTATGAAGTTGTTGTAAAGTGGTAAGAAAGATTGTCGTTCACTCAGACTTGTAAAGATTTGGTTTCAGAAAATACTAAAAACAAAGAAAATATGTACACAAGTTTTGTCACAAATATCGAGAGAACTGGGACTTCGGATTCCATCATAAAATTCATCCATGCGATTCATATATTTATTCTAGACAATTATAGCTCAAATAATAATAAAATATTGACTCTATGTTTTGCCAAGGTAGATTTTTGAAAAGCAACGACTGTATATCTAAAGCATGGGATATCAAAAGACTTAACCTAAGTATAACCCATCAATTGAAATCACAACCATTCAATAAAAACCATAAAACAATTAACAATCCATGCAAAAAGTCATGAAAGAATTAAATATAATTACCACACGCATGAAATATGGCTTCCTCCGTCATCCCAGTGTTGGGGTTTAGCTCCTCATATCAAAAACACGCTCAAAATAATAACGCATGGCTGAATAGGTGTTTTATTGAAGAAAAATCGAGTTTGTAATGAGATATAATTGTTCTGTAACTCATGTTACAAAGAACCCTAACAGAGCTGTTGCAAACTGAAAATAGTTGTTGGAAAATTGTTGCAATGCTTTAGAATTTGAAACTATAGGTCACGGTTTCTGTGACTCTCTTTAAGTATTGTTCTCTGGTTCTTCTCCTTCCTTCTCTGCAACTTCCCTGGATAATTTTTCAAGCTTCTGTGGTGCTCGAAATTCCTCTCCTTGGTTCCCAAACTCCCCCAAGGTCTCGACACCCCCTTCTCTAGCCTCTCGAACCTTATATATACACAACAGGTAACTAAATCCCGAGAATCTCTTTATTTTCTTCTCCCACGGCCAAGTCACGATTAACTCGCTGCCAATGTTGTTTACGCGTCTCCTGTGGCATCTGAGCCTTCCTAAGATATATTATAGTCTAACAGAGGTAATATAGTTCCCCCAATCCTCACGTAACTGCCAAATTTAAGCCACGATATCCCGGCAAACTTTCATCCCCTGTTTTATCGTGAACCCATGATATGAACCTATCTTTTCGAATCTAGAGATGATACCAAACCTGTTTTGACAAATCAAGCGAATCCTAATCCATCTGCACGTCAAACTCCGACCAAAACTGGCCATAGTCATCAACAGAACCCGGTAAACTTCCAATGCCTCTGTTCGCTTCAACATGGTTATTAAGCCCAAACTGGTCGATCCTAACACACACGGAAACCCTGTTTTGCTCTAACAAAGTCGATCCCAACGAAATCCAGCGATTGAATCTCTTCACAAATCCACCAAAACTCGAACCTTAATCACGCCGCATATTTTCCCGCCAAATTCGGTTTCAAACCGTGAAGATGAAGGGTGTCCCCTAACCATAATAGGGGTGCCTTTAGCAGACGCCTTTGGGGATGCCCTGGGGTGCAAATAACAAGTGGGTGTCCCTTAGTAATTGAGGTGCCCCTTATCCAAATGAGGAGTCCAAATAGTAATTTTCTCCCACGAGCGCAAATACCACTTTTCAGGCCAATTTTCCCGCAAAAGCTTATTTCTCCAAAAACACCTACAAAAACATAAAAAGCCATAATAAATACAAAATCGAGCACTAATAATATATACAATTGAGATTATAATAGACACAAAAATGTGTCTATCACCCCACACTTCATGATTCCTCATTATTTTATTATTATCTCCTAATCTCATGAAAACTCCTTGATTTCATGATATTTCCTTTAAATCATGAAAAATAATATAAAATTAGGGAAACTCATGGGACCGGGCCATAGACGGCCGGTCATTCCCTAGCCGGCCCCTCACGCCCTTATTTTATTATTATTATTTTTTATGTTTCCTTGATCTCATGGAATTCCTTGATTTCATGATATTTCCTTCAAATTATGAAAATTCCTTCAAATCATGGAAATAATACATAAAATTAGGGAAAACTCACGGGACCGGGCCCTAGCCAGCCGATCATGCCCAAGCCGGTCCCACACGCCCTTATTTTATTATTATTTGTTTCCTTCATCTCATGGAAACTCCTTCACTTCAAGGAAACTCCTTGATTTTGACAAAACTCCTTAGTTTCAACAACCTCCTTGATTTTATGATATTTCCATAAAATCATGAAAAAATATAACAAAATTAAGTAAATGCTATGGGACCGGACCCATTGGCCGGCCGGCCATGCCTTGGCCATATCCGGTCCCACACTACATGATTCCTTCATTTTATTATTATTTTCCTTCATCTCATGAAGTTTCCTCAGTTTCAGCAAAAATCCCTGATTTCTTCATATTTTCCCAAATGATTTCTCAAACGCACATCAAAAAATATCAAAATTCTCAGGACTGAGACGCGAACACTTTGGTGACATGAGCATGTTACCTTGACCGACCAGGGTTGGGTCTCTGGCTTGCAAGATCCCGGTCCCTCATATTATAATCATTTGACCTAATTTGTTCATATTAGGTTCAAACTCTTCCGAACAATTTTGGAATTTCATGAAACGATCGTCATTCGATCCCGTGACCACCCAGGGCAGGTTTCATGACCCTTGGTCGGTCCCTCATCTCTTCATAATTAATTAGGTTTATCACCTAAGGCAGAGACGAGCATTATTTTAATAAATGATTAAACCAGCATTTAATCATTCTTTCATCAAAAAATCAACAAGTCTTCAAGAGACCTTGGTATTTGCTCACTTGAGCATCTGGGCGCTACATGGTCGATCCATGATCCCATGTAGCCGGTCCCTCCTTCACTCCGTGGTTAATTTTAAATAAACCATCAATTGATCGAATTAGGGTTTTGAGTCCAAGGTTCATAATTCCAGATTCAAATGCTAATAATTTTACGATGATCTCATGGTCAACACTTTATTAATTATACTTGGTTCAGTTGCCAGTATTTAAATTAATATTTTATTTGGTCATGCTACCAATAATTCATCAAATGAGCAACATTTGCTCAGATGAGCAATATTTGCTCAAACCAAGGAACATTGGTTCAACCATCAATATTCAACAGATCATCAAATGAGAAATATTTGCTCACGTTAACTATGTTTATTCATACATTATACCTCTGTCTCAACAGACATGTTCAAATTCATGAGTCTCAGAACATTTTCAAATCATGTTCGACTCAACAATACAAGGACTCATCGTCCCATGAAGTCATGAAGTCAGCAACTGACTAACTAATCACGAGACATCAATCGTGTCACATGAGGGATATTAACTAGGGTTTTGGTCTGGCGGTCTACGGCACGTGTGTTCATACACACGACGAGAATGTGAGCAAGTCGTGCAATCAGTTGAAGGAGTTAACAAAGTAGCGGATGGAAAATCGACCAAGTCTACGCACGTTGAGCAACTGGTTTTAACATGATTTCCACTTCTACACTCTTTGATTCCATCGACTGTCACACTTCATGGGATCATGGTGTTTACAATTCTAGCAATATAAATAAGTCTCTGAATCATGATTGAAAACAAGACAATCTCAGGTCAAATAGACAACAAGATTAACAACTCAACGTTTGAGAAATTACTCTCAACAGAGCAAGTTCAATCATTCAGAACTTATCTTATTTCAGAATACACAATACACCCACAATCTTCGATCACCCATTGATCTCACATATTTCTCAGCTTCCCTCCGACAGATCGACCCATCCTCTCTTGTGACCGAATTTACTCTGGAACGACCATTGTCTTGGTTTAGGCCGGAGTACTACAGAGATTGATCTCTCGAATTCAAAGCACTCCCTTCTTGCAGTGCATCTGTGTGAGGTTCAACAGTTCGCTCGGTTCAAGGAGTTTCCTCCGCACAGTCGTCTCCTCAATTCCGTAAAAACTAGAAACTCGTTTTACCCCATCTACAGATTGGCGACAACATTGGGAGATCATTTTCTCGGTTGCAATCTCACTTCTCACAAACATGGTCGGTTTTAGGTCTGGTTCAGTTACCAACCCGGATTCAACACCCGGCTCTAATATTGCAAGCTCTGGTGGTACCGCCAACACCACTCCTCCGGCGCAACCTTCCACCCTACTCCTCCGGTGCAACCTGTCACCGCCACTCCTCTGGCGCAACCTGCCACCGCCACTCTTCCGGCGTAACCTGCCGCCGCCACTCCTCCGGCGTAACCTGCCACTACCACTCCTCCGGCACAACCTGCCACTACTACCCCTCCGAGCACTGGTACTCCAATGATCACCCCTACAAGTGACGGCACCGGAGCCATTAACAATCCACTCTTCGGTCGATCTCCCGAAGAAGTCAGAGAAAATCCACCTACCATTGGTGATCTCATAAAGGTGCAAGAAACCCTTGCCAAAAATAAAACTGACATGGCTGCTACTCAGAATGAATTATTCAACTATCTAAAGACTCTGCTGAGACAAGATGTCGGAAAAACTTTGGAGAAAGGAAAAGCTAAAGAAACGTCTTGAGACGCTCATCCCGAGGTCACTCCGATCCATGTAGTAGAGGATGAGGAATTTCCTAAGAAGCGCAGACAATCCACCGGCCCGAAAGAGCCATCTAGTTTCATCACTCGTGAAGACCGGGAACGTCTTTTGAAGGATCGTGGAAAAGAAAAAACACCTTCTCGTCCACCATCACCAACCTCCATACCTCGCCGCTACGTAAAGGATTCCTACGCAAAAGGTTACACCTCTTCAACCTTCACGATTTATGATGAAACCGGCAATGCTCGAGAGCATGTTTCTCGATTTTGGAAGCACTTTGGGTGAACATGAGCACAACCATACTTGTCACCTGAAATAATTTTCTAAGTCTATAAAAGGCGGGGCATATACAGGTACAACAACATCGCACTGGGAAGCATTAAAAGTTGTGGAGAAATGGTTAATGCTTTCTCTGAAAGTATTTCTTCGTTTCGAGAACAAATCACCCTCTCTGATCTCGGAGGGATGTTTCAAAGGATCAACGAACATCCTAACGATTGTGTGAAAAGGTTCAGAGTTCAAGCTTTGGACTGCCATGATCCAAATGTCACAGAGCAACAACTCGTGGACTTGTGCATCAATGGAATGATTGCAGTCTACAGAGCCTTATTGGAGAATCTCAGGTTTCAAACTTTCTCAGAACTTCATGAAGCGGCCAAGAGATCAGCAACCACTGCACCTGCTTTATTGGAGAGAGCTAAGACTACAAAGGCTGAAGATCCACGAGAAACTCGAGGAAGTAGGCGTTTAATCAACAAATAATACAACCTCCAACCTTCCACAAATGTTTTTTTAGAAGGGAACAAACGAAAAGCCGAGCCACGGCGCAAACATACTTCCTCAACTCCTTCAAAGGCATAAAAGAAGGATAATACACAAGTTCCTGCTCAACACACATAAGCTGATCCAGAAGCACACGATTTCCCGCACATTGAAGAAGTTATTGAACTTCTAGATGCCTGGATTCAAGACGGTGCAATCAAACTGTCATATGTCAAGAAAGAACCAATTGAAGAATCCATGGAAAATCCTCGTTATTGTCGCTTTCATAGGTTCGTCAACCATCCCACAAGTGATTGCAGAACTTTGAAGCACATATTCAAAGAAAAGATCGAATCAGGAGAACTCAACTTGGGGACTAAAGGAGTACACAGAGATCCTCTCCAAGTCAGAACCTTCACCCTTTCTGAACCGCCTGTCAAGGAAGCAGTTCAATCCTTAATCGAGCATGTCTGCGAATTGCTATATTTATCAAAGGCTCAAAGGGGAGACATATTTGCTGCATTAAATCACATTGTATCAGGGAAGCGTTTGTCGATTCAAGAGCCGCCTTCAAAAACAGACGAGGAAATGTACGACTGGGGACTTCTCACCACGGTCCATCTCAAAGGAAACGAGTTCAAACGAGTATTGATTGATGTTGGCACTGCTGTCAATGTTATCCCTCTAAAGACTCTCAGAGCCGCTGGTATCACACGACAAGAAGCCATCCATGCTCCGGTGACAATCACAGACCATGAAGGAACACCCAGAGACGCTTATGGCCACATTACTCTCAAGTTGAACATAAACTCATCACGGACAGAAACAAAATTTTACATAATCCGAGAATATCCAGGATATGATATGATTCTTGGACGCACATGGATTCACGCTGGGAAGGTAACACCAACACCTTCAATTGCATATTTCTATGTTGAAGAATCCTCTGATTCGGAAGAAGAAAAAGAAGATATCGCACCATTCGAGTATCTAGAGGAGGTCAAAGCCTTGACAGAGCAGACACAAAAGCCTGAGGAAAACACAAATGCTTTCGTCAAAAGATTTCGTGCTCAGGCAAGTCTTATTCCTTCTCATGTGTCCATAACATCAGTTTTCAAACATGCTTATTTGGTCCTAGGGCTTCATTCCACCAACAACTTAGCTATTGCAAAATGCTATGAGTGTATAATCTCACCTCAGCAATATTTCACCAAGTGGCTGGACGCAGAACCTCTCCAAATCGAACACCTCACTAATACATTCATTGCTGAAATAATGGCTGAGTTCGACAAACATTATCCCAAATATTCTCCTTTGCACGAATGTCCACATGTGCCGCAAGGATGGAAGACTTCGACAACATGGAATTCCACTGCACGAAGAATTCCAAATCAGCAGAAAATATTCAGGGCACGGATGATCAAGTCTAACAAATTCCAGGAAGGAGATTTAGTTCTCAAAGCAACTAAGCGTAACTTTCATTCTGCAAAGAACTCCAACTGGGAAGGAACTTTTATGATCTCTAAGTCTGTTGCCGGTGGATACTATAAGTTGATCAACATGGACAACAAGGAGATTGTGGCCATGATACATGAGAATTGGCTCAAGGCCTTTGACGTTTAAGGTTTTGGATATTCGAGGCATCAGATTCTCAAGGCATGAACACCTCAAACATTTGGCATTTAGAATTTTCTTTCATTGTATTTCAATTCCTCCAAAATGTTTGCAATACTTGCATTCAGTAATTTAAATTCAACAGTTTATCAAAATTCAGTTTACTTAAAGAAAATCTCTATCAAAACCAAAGAAAATCCTCAATCATCTACTTATCCAAAACCAATCAAAACTAGAAATAAAACCTTACATCTCTCAGAAGTTCAGAAGTTCAAGAGATTATGAAAAGAAATCAAAGAAAATCAGCAAAGAAAGACTTTTGCTCCTCTGCATCTTTCAAGACTTGTAAGGCCGCTTCTCCATGTTCAGCACTTCAGTCAGCCTAGCAATCTTGCCTTCCTTCTCCATCACAGCATCATTTGGAAAGGGTATGTTCTTCTCACATGAGTCCTTAATAGTATTTATCTTCTTACGAAGCCACTTCACGTTGAAGCCAAGTCTCTCAGAATTCTCCAAGTTGAACTCCCAATCAAGGAGTACATCTGGAGTCACAGTATTTCTGTCCCTAGCGCATATATCACTTACAACTGATCGCTGTCGTAGGCGTCAAAAATAAATTACACTTTCTTACTACTCAAAATATATAATGAATCAAGGGTAAGAAAGGATCGTTACCACAGAGAGGACTAGATTGTCAATATGTTTCGGTATCTTATAAGTAACACGAGGTATTTTCTGATTTTTATATACTAAAATAAAATAAAAACAAATAATAAAAAGTGAACACACAAATCAAGGATGTGAAATATTGGGTAAAGGTTTCATCTTCAAGCCTTCCAAGTCGACCAACCAACCCAAGTCCCACCCCTAATCTCTTGTATCACGGAATCCTCGTCCTCCTTGAAAAACTCAACTGAATTATTCACCTCTTGTATATCATGGTCCTCTATCAAACCTTGCAACCATTCTTCGTCCGTTTCTGCCTTAACCAAAGTTTCGACATTAACATCATCATTAGAATCATATGCAAGCTCAATTGGGTCTTCCACAATATTGGTCATATCAGTCTCATTCTCAACCCACTCCTTTTTGTTGTAAGGCACATACTCCATTTTGTGGATTCAAGTCTCACCATAAGGAACTTTTTAGAACACTCGAAAATGCATCATCCTCAAGCTCCACCCTTTGAATAGGCTCTTGATCATTATTAAAATCAATGCTTGAGTAATTTACACAAGTGTCGACATTTTCCTCTTCGTATTCATCTTGGTCCCAAAAAGAGTCCATTGTACACCCTTCGGAGATGTCACCATGAGTTGGTTCAAGCAATGTATCATAATCACCGTCACTATCATAGTCAACATAAGATTGGTCCTCGCTGAATTTAGTGTTGCTAATCTCGAACTCATCCTTTTGAATAGGTGAATGATCATTATTAAGATCAAGAGTTGAGTTCACTACATAATTATCAACGAAAGTCCCCAAAGGTTCGCCTTTTTCAACATAATTATTCATTTCCTCTATGTATTCATCAATGCCCTTTCGTACGTCGGAAACACCTCTTTGAAGCTCTTGGAGTGATCCATCCAAATTCGAATATAGTGTTCCATTTGTTTGTAAAGCTCATTCGACAAGGCAAAATTAGAATTACTTACTTCAGTATTGTTAGGCTAATTATCTTCCCTTTGAATGGGTGAATGATCATAACTACGATCAGAAATTGGGCCATACATATTATGAGCACATTCGGTCGATGAAATTGGTTCCACGCTTGGTTGTCCACGAATTGACTCCATCTTTGTCCATAAATTGTTGCATTTCATCTACCAAACTAGAGGAAATATTAATAGGAGCACAAGTATCATCCCCTCTTTGTGGTTGCTCACTTACATACCCACCGTAAGAAGGTTGGAATGTATGAGAATAACTAAAAGGGTACATGGAGTATTGATCATAACCAAAGGATTGATTTTGATTATACTCCCCGTAAGGGTGATAGTTGTCATATTGTTGAGGTTGAAAGCCGTATTGATTGCTCCAATATGCTCCGACCATAGAAATTGGTACACGAAACGAGATTCTAAAACTCGGTTAAGAACCAAAGAATAAGAAAAAGTAAAACAAAACTAAAAACAAAAATTAGAAACCAAAAAAAGTGACAACCGCCTCCTCCCGGTAGCGGCGCCAAAATTTGATCGCTGTCGTAGGCGTCAAAAATAAATTACACTTTCTTACTACTCAAAATATATAATGAAGCAAGGGCAAGAAAGGATCGTTCCCACAGGGAGGACTAGATTGTCAATATGTTTCGGTATCTTATAAGTAACACGAGGTATTTTCTGATTTTTATATACTAAAATAAAATAAAAGCAAATAATAAAAAGTGAACACACAAATCAAGGATGTGAAATATTGGGTAAAGGTTTCATCTTCAATTGTAAACAAGTTTAGAATGTATGATTAAAATTCGTATTTAATCTCGCTATCATCAAAAGCCCTAGAATATCTTATTGCAAGAATACTCCATAAATTTCCTAAGTCATCAACACACACATTAGAGCTGCGTATGTGAATTCTACCTAAAGAAAACCTAACGCCTTGCGCTAATTAAGTTCAATTCCTAGGAGCATTAAGTTTCATAAATAGGCTAATCAATGTAATTGAAATACATTGCGCACACAATTCGAACAAAGGTCAATTTCTACATATGACTACAAGGATGTATCACTACAAACCATAATCATATCATGCTACTCGTATTCAAGGTTATCGCTCGATGATGAACCTAAAATAGCTATAGATATGGATGTGAGTTCAATTAATTCTAGACTTAACTAAACAAACATTCAATCATATTGCAATACATCAATCATGCAATTATTATAACCCGTAGAAATCAAACAATGATTTTGAGAGAAAACTAATTCATAAAAATCATAACTTGTTTTCAAAATCCAACTACATCTTTAACCAATAAGAATAAATCAACTACTTGGGTTTTTGGAAATCATCACAAAGAGTTTAGAAGAATCTATCATGTGAAACCCTAGAAAACAAGTAGAAGCCTCCCTAATGGAGATATTAGGTTTTGAGAAAGAGTTTTCTATTTATATGCTTCTCCCATTCCAAAAGGATACTCTTTCCAAATTTAGGTCAAGTCTTCTCAAAACCCATCTCCAAGTGGTCCACCAAGCCCATAGTGCGTTAAAACCCATGTGAAAATCTCTGCCAGAATTGGTCGCCTGAATTGTGGTGTCACAGGCCGGAAGTTGAACGGAATATACCCTGACGGTCACTGGAATATGCTATTCCGTCGCTCGAGTCAAACTAACGGTCTTCGTAGTCGTCGTCATCTTTAATGGTCAAGTTAACGCAGATTACAGTCAGTCACCCGAATCGCCGAGTCAACTCTACGGATTCGATTCCGGCCAAGTTCGTCTTGTTTTTCGTCATTTCCGACCGATTCAGTGCCATTTCCCGCAATCCTAGCATACATCTAATGAGCAGTTTCAGATGATTCACCACTTCTATATTTATAACCGCATCCAACCCTTGAAGCTCAAACCATACTTCCCTGCCAGTATATCATCTACAACTCAGACCCTTTGCTAGCCATTTGGTTTTACTCCAACTCATTTTCTGCAGCTCAGACCTGCGACATAGCACCATTAGTTCACATCCCTGTAATTCACAGCATCAACATCTCCAGCTCCTACAACAACCATTCAATCCATTCTACAACTTCACATGCCACCAAATAGCAGCTCTTATTCCTGACTTCCGCAGCGACTACAATCTTTATAAACTCCAACCAAGAAATATCATCAGTGCTCAACCACTGCATCAATTCCTTCAACCACTGTCTTAGTCCATTGCAGATCCAAAACTAAGCTCATAATCTCAAATCCAGCTTCTTTGCAGTAGCACAACAACAATACCAGATGCCAGGCCATTATCCAGAACTGCAGCTTTATAACCCATTGCAGCTCCACCCAATACAGCCTTGTCTGCATCCTCCTCAACTGCAATGTGTCCGCGCTTCTCCTATAGGTTCAACAGCTGCTTGGCAACATTTCAACACCAGTACAACCTCACATCATCCTAATTGCACCAGAACCATCCCTAATCCCCTTTTCCTTGTAACTTCCATGTAGCTTTAGTAACTGGTAGAACCAGCTTCAGTTACTGCACAACCACATAGTCCCTTGTATCACTGCTTCAGTACACTACTGCAACACAGACTCTCATTACAGCACAACACAATCACAACAACAATCAATTCCATAACTCCTACTGCAGCTCCAACATGCCTGCACAATCCCACACTTTCTACAGCTCAACAAATGACCTCCACATCGATTTCTTCCATTTCAGAATCACCTTTCTTCTGTGTTTCTTTCTTGACTTCAATTCATAGCCAAACCCTTCAAAAATCTCTCAAATCCCATCTCAAAATTTCCGGCCACAAAACCCATCGAGAACACCCACTGAACCTAACTCTCAGACAAATGATTCCCTTCATCAACTTCAGTTCATCCAACACATTCATCTAGCTCTTCTCATTCGAAGAAACTCCACATCACCATACAGACTCATACCCATCTGCTGCCAGATTCAGATCTGAATCAAGAACAAGCTCCTTATTCCTTCTCCCAATTGCTTCAATTTCTCAATTTTGTTACCCCCAGAAACAAACCACGTTCGTCTCAACATCAAATCCATTTCTTCAATTCACTTCATAACTCAACCTATCATTTGCAGAATCCCAGTTTACATTCAGCTTCATCAACTTAGAATATCATTATCAATTTCTTCTCTGAGTTATTTCGATTGGGTACAGCCGCATGGGAGAAAAGAAGAAACCTAGTTCTTATCTTAATTTGGGGAAAATGAGAAATGAGAGTGATTTTCTCGATGGTTTGGGACTAAATCTGTAGGACAGGTTGAAGGCACCCGATTTCTTCTGATGATGGCCACCTGAAGTGGTAGCCCCTGTAATGAAAACAATGTGGCTTCCCCTCAGTATATGATAACTGCATTTAGTGATTCCCGCAGCATCTCTTTATCCTTGGATCGACTCCCAATAGCATTTGCTCGTGAAATGACATTTTTGTCCCTCTTTTGCTCATAATGAGTCCATTGCACCTAATAACTCAAAATAAAATATAAGAGACATAATTCACAAGGATAATAGCAAAGAAAGCATAAATACTAGATATAAAATTAGGTGTTTTAGACACCTATCAAATTCCCCCACACTTAGACTTTGCTAGTCCTCGAGCAAATCAAACAAAACAATTCTAAAACATACATACAACTCCGTGTCGTTGATCGGTTGTCACCCGGTCAAAAATAATTTCACTTTCTTGCTTCACTAAAATAAAGTAGTATGCAATAAGAAAGAGTTCGTATCCACAGAGAGGCTTATGTTGTTATGCAAATTTTCAGTTTCTTAGTAACCAAAGGGGGGATGTTTTGATTTTTAAAGCAATAAAAATAAATTGAAAACAAAGTAATAATAAAATTAATCAATAAGGAAAAGATATTGGTCACGGGATAGTTTCATTCACAAACTCGAATTATCAACAATGACTAGAATTGAAATTTTAATCTCTCATTTACTAAAAGTCCTAGGATACCTTGATCGCAAGAGTATCCCGCTAATTCCCTGATTTCATCACAACCACATTAAAAGATGCATATGTGAATTCTTTCTAGAAAGCAACCTAAAGTGTAAAAGCACAATTAAGTTTAACTCCCTAAAAGCAATAAGTTTTCTGGAATAAGACTAATCAAGGCAACCAAAATGTGTAAAAGCACTAATTCGATTTAACCCAAGTTACGATTCATATGTGACTAGTAGGATATATCACTACAAGCACTACCCACATTTATGCTACTCAAAATCAGGGATAGACAACGTTTTCGTATTGAAAACCCTAATATAGCTCTAGATATGAAAGTAGATCGGATTGATTAGGACTCAACCAAACAAACTATCAAATCATAAACATTATAAACCATGAATCATAATCAATAAATTTGAGACAAAACTAATACATTGAATCAAATCTTATTTGTGAAATCCACTTATTATCCCATAACCAATAATAGGTATTTAGTTACTCATAGTATTTTGATTCAACATAATTATTATCAAAAATAAGATGAAGAACATGTAAAATAAAATGGAAGCAAACCCTAGTAGAATCGCTCTCCTCCAAAACTCCAGTAGAAAATACGTGATTTCCAAAAAGAATAGAAACTTTTCTTTTTATAGCCTTCCAACTTTCCATAATTAGGTCTTCAAAGCCCAAAGTCCAATACTAAGAAGTCCACCAAAACTCATGTGTGTGAAGAACCCATGTGAGAATATGACTCAAAAATTGTTCCTAGGAAAGGCTGGGATTGTGGGAAATCGGCCAGGAGAAGTCGCCAGAAAATCGATTCGAGTGACCGGCAAAGTCCGCCGGTCACTAGGTCAACGGTCGGATCGGGTCAAGTCAACGAGTCGGGCCGAGTTAAGGTGAGTCATCGAGTCAAACCGATCAAGATCATCGGCTTGGGCGAGTAAGTAAGCGCCAAGGCTGAATGGGCTGTGTTGCACCAGGATGGTGCATCACTACGTTTCTTCCACAGCCCATAATAGCTGCACCATCTCTAGAAAAAATAACCCTGCACCTGTAGCTTCTAGTTCAGTCAACCATTGCATCTACCAGCTGAAACTGCACATTACAATTCCCTGTAACACTACGGCACCACCTCCATGACACTGCAATCTATATCCCTGCCTGCCATTTCCACCTGAGACTGCAATTTCTTTCCTGTGATTTCAATTGGCCACAATCTTTCATGAGCCTCCTCCATATATCAGCAAATACAACCAATAGTTCACAACTCATCTCAGACCCTTCACTGCAACAACCTATCCATTTGCATCAACACTCGGTTCATTGAAGACCCATTGCCTTAAACCATCTCGAGTCTAATAGTCCCTCTGCCGGCAGAGCACCAATCCCCTGTAACCAATCATTCCAACTTCACTGCAGGTTTTAATCCACCAGCTGAGTTCCCTCAACTTTATTATAGCTCCCACAGCGGCAGGGTCTTGCAACTTCATTGCAACACAGCATAATCACTTCACTTCATTCTACTCAGCTCAGCAGCACAGTGACACAATCTCCCTCAATTTCTTCCTCATCCTCCTAAATCAGCTGCAACCTTCCATTACACAGCAACAACAATGCCCCAGGCCACCAGCTCTAATTTCCCATCTAGACAGCCTGAGTTGCTTCTCAGCATCACCATTTTCATTCAAGCCCATGACTTCACCATAATCTCAAGCCATCACTTCCAGCTCAGACCAGCCACAACTCCCTGCAACATCTAAAACTACACCTGCAACTCAGCTTCTCTTCCATTCTGCTCAAGCCTTTGCTTGCTCTGTGAATTACCATCATTCTTCTTCTTGCCCCTCATTCTTCCCGGCTGTTTGCCGGTCCACAAGCACCATCTTACGCCACATCCATCCATGGACTTGCTCCATCCACTTCTTGTGCACCGCTTGATCCACGAAACATCCATTCTGTAGCTCATTACTCTGCAAGACCCTGTAAGCTTCTCAGCACAATATCAATTCATTAACCGACACCAATCTGCAGGATTGCCTCCACCTACAATTCATCAGCCAACACTTGCATTGCCTTCCCACCTACTTAAACTCCAGCTGCTACTTGCACTCTCCATATTTTCCCTGAGCCACCTCCTTTGCTCCATTGCAGCCAACACAGCTTCAACATTCCATCTCAGGCTCTTCGCAACTTGAAACCCATTCTTGACAATAACCAACACCAGCAGTTTATGCATACTTCCCTGAGTTCAACACCACAGACCACCTCCATAATTGAAACCCATCCATTCCATGCACCTGTAATCAGCTCAGTTCAGTCATCCAGCAGCTGGTAATTCCTGTAGCTTCTCCAGCTGAAGTCACAAGCATTGCTTTGACCTAGCCTTGCACCTGCACTTCAGGGTCGCCGTGACAAGCCATCTCGGCCCAAGATCAACACCGGTTTAACCAGTAACTTTCCCATGAGTTCAAATGACTCAAATCTCACTTCATACTGATCTCCTATCACAAAATACCCACAGTTCCCTTCTCTGGTCTCAATTCTTAAAACAGCAGTGATTGCAGGACTTGCTTCTTCTCTGATTCAACTTGTTCATCACTTCCTCCACCATTCTTGTCTCAATGACAGTTGCTGCTTCATCGTCTCAGTCCCTAATGAAATTCCAAAATCCACATATAAAATCAACCCGGATTCATCACCTGCTAACCTTAAATCATAATGTTTGCTCCATCATCGATCTCGCACCAAACCCATATCGATTTCTCCACCAAATCCACAACGGCTTCAATCTCCTTCTCTTCTGATTCTCCTAAATCTACTTCCCAGCAACAGGCGAGCATCAATAACCATCTTGAATCTGTTCCAGTCCCAAATTCAACCACCAGAGTCGATCTTCTCTCAGCATCTCACACATCTCAAACCACCAACATCCTATCTCCCCTGTTATCAAACCCTAACCCATCTTCCATCTTCTTCCCAGCAACGAATCAATGAAAACTCTCGATCTCTCTCGATTCGGGTTGAAGAGGAAAATGGAAATAATGAGAAATTAATTTCTCGAGAATTCTAGGTCTTGTGTAGGAAAGGAATTGGTTAACTCCACTCAAGCAAAGTAGCTAAGGGGTACTCAAATAACTATAAGCACCCATGCTTCTGATAAAGGCCACCTGATGTAACTTCCTTGTAAAAGAGTCGTCCCTTCACCTTGGTTGAGCTCCAAATATCACTTGCCTGTGAGATGACAATTTCGCCCTTTTTGCTCAAATTGGACAATTTCTTCTTCTTTTCTTAGTGCGACTCCATTGCACCTATAAAACTCAAAAGCACGTGTAAAGTACATAATTCACAAGAAAAATAGCAAAGAAAGCATAACTACTATATAGTAAATACGGTGTATTCTACACCTATCAGATTCCCCCACACTTAGACTTTGCTTGTCCTCGAGCAAATCAAACAAAACAATAAAATACAACAACTCCGTGTCGTCGAGGCTACGGTCACTTTTAGCACAAATAACAAGCCTTTAAACCCCTAGGTGTCCCTAGTGGACGAGTTATAGTCTCGTGAAGGTTTACTAGAGATATACCTACAAAACCTAAATTACAAACTTACTAGTTCTCCGTAATGATAGTATCCAACGCGCTAAGACGACATAGAGATTCTGCACACTAGTCATAAGAAGTTAGACACATAAATGAACACAATCTCATTCTTAAAAGTTGAGAGAGAAGTAACCATCCCTTCTCGACTAAAATTCGGGTTCGGAGTGATCAAAAGTCTCGACTCTGCCTCACAAGAAAGGGTTTTATGATATTGCTCTCAATAATAAACAGCTCTTTATGGGTCACACATGTGTCCAGGTTGGAATGAAGAGAGAATCCTGAGACACGTTGAATGGTAGGAAGGCTTAACCCTCCGAAAGTTTTGAAAACCCACATCTTTTATATATTTTTGAAAACCCATTTTCTGACGATCTCTTCGAAAGGAAATCAACCATTTAATGAAGGTGGGAATATGCTTACTTACCTCGTTATCCGTTCAACGTGCAGCTAGCACCACTCTCACAGCATCCATAGAAACGTCTTCGGTCTTCTATCGGTGTCTTCATCTTCGTCTTCGGTCTTCAACTCTTGATGATAACTCTCGAACTTTGTAGAATCTCGACAATATGATTATTTCCTCTAATTCCTTGTCGCTTGAAACTTCATTATAGATATTCCTTCTTTCCATAGGCTTTATTGAAAGAATACAAAAATACAACCAAACTATACAAACCCAAATTTTCTTCTTTTTTTTTTTTTTTTTTTTTTTTTTTTTTTTTGAATTAAAAATAAAACAAAATAAAAACATTTTTCTCTTGTCTCTCTTTTTTTTTTTTTTTTTTCAATTTAGACAAGAGAAAGTAAAATACAAATAAAATAAAAAATAAAACATAAGTACAATGCCATGGTGTAAGTACTTTACCGCTTGAATCTTCACAACTTATATGTCTTGATATCATAAACTTCTCGAACTTTCATCCTTAATAATTTCCGCTCTTGTATTATAGTCTTCAACTTATAAAAATTCTGCTCCTTGTTTTGTTGCTTTACTCAAATCTGAAATCTGCCCATTTTATACCATTGTTTGTAAACCTCGAACGTGTTCAACTTTCCTTCGAATTTGTGATGCTCCTCTTGTTGATGATGATGGTGTTTCTATGGACATGTTGGTGTAGAGAGAGATAAGGTGGATGGTGCTAACTGCGAACAAGATCACAAGTGGAATGTAAGTTAGCAATTCGATGTCACCAACATGGTTGATAAAAATAGCACTCAAGAGATCAAAATAGTGCTTCTATGGTGGGAAATTGGACAGCTCACCATTCTGCCCGGAATTTACGTACGGTGACACACACTCTAAAAGCACAAATTTAGACAGGTACAAAGAATTGAAGGTTGGTGCCTCACATTATGTAACATGGGTAGTCTCCACTATAGGGGATCACTGTTACTAATACCGAATTCATTTGCACCTTATTTGCCATTTGGCATGGTTAAATCCAACTTTAACTCTCATACAATTAAGAAACCCGATCATGTTCTCTGTCATCTCTAAGTTCAGTCACTAGTGTGAGATTCTCGATGTAATCTTAGCGACATGTATACTATGTGATTCTAAAGAACTACAAGTTGGAGTTTTCTTATTCACTAGTTCACAAAAAAGTTGAAAAAATGCAAAAACTTACAACATAAACCACTCCCCCACACTTAAACTTTACATTGTCCTCAATGTAAATTGAATCATCCAAAGTAAGTCAAGGTGGGAAATCCTAGCAAGAAATCAGCAAAAAACAAAGTAAAAGCAAAACAAGAAAAACTAAAAACAAGAAAAGAAATAAATACAAGACAAGAAATACTCATCCTTTGGGTTGCCTCCCAATTAGCGCTTGGTTTAAAGTCGTCAGCCCGACTATCTCCTTGCTTTCTATGACTCCTCCAGAGGAGCACATCCACAAAGTTAACTCCTTCCACCACTTCGGAAGTGAAGTTCTCATAATATGGTTTCAAACGGTGCCCATTAACTTTAAGTTCTTTCCCAGTAGCTATGCTACGAATTTCCAACTTGCACCATGAGAAAACACATTAATAACAATAAAAGGTCCGATCCATCGTGACCTTAGTTTACCCGGAAATAATTGCAAGCGAGAATTAAACAAAAGCACTTTCGCCCAATACAAAATTGTTTCCTAGAAATCATGTTATCATGGAATGCTTTCGTTTTTTTCCTTATAAATGCGTGAACTTTCAAACGCATCATTGCGAAGCTCCTCTAGCTCTTGGAGTTGCAACTTCCTTTGCTTTCCAGCCCCATCCATCTCCATGTTGCATTGTTTAATCGCCCAAAACGCCTTATGCTCAATCTCCACGGGTAAGTGACAAGGTTTACCATACACAAGCCTAAAGGGAGACATCCCAATAGGTGTCTTGTGTGCGGTTCTATATGCCCACAAAGCATCATTTAGCCGCATGCTCCAATCTTTCCTTGTTGGATTCACCGTCTTCTCAAGTATGGATTTCACCTCCCGGTTAGACACCTCGGCTTGTCCATTTGTTTGAGGATGATAAGGTGTTGCAACCTTGTGCGACACATTGTACTTCTTCAACAAGCTTTGTAAAAACCTGTTGTTGAAGTGAGAACCTCCATCGCTAATTATGGCTCTTGGAATTCCAAACCTTGCAAAAATATTAGTTTGCACAAAATCGAAACAACCTTGGAATCATTAGTAGGGGTGGCCTTAGCCTCCACCCATTTAGAGACATAATCAACACAAGTAAGATGTAATAATTCCCATGCGAGTTGACAAAAGGACCCATAAAATCTATACCCCATACATCAAAAACTTCAATAAATTGAATAAAAGTTTGTGGCATTTGATTTCGGGCACCTAGATTGCTGTTCTTTGGCACCTATCACAAGTTGTACAAAATGTATACGCATCCTTAAACAAGGTTGGCCAATAGAAACCGCTTTCAAGTACCTTGTAAGCGGTTCTTTTACTTCCAAAATGTCCTCCGCAAGCATAGGAGTGACAAAATGACAAGATAAATTAAACTCGGATTCGGGAACGCACCTTCTTATTACTTGGTCGCTGCCATGTTTCCATAAGTATGGATCATCCCATATGTATCGGTTCCCTAACCTCTTAAGTTTGTCCCTCTCGGACGAGACAAGTTCTTCGGGATTTGTTTAGTTACCAAGTAATTCACAATATCGGCGTACCATGGTTCTCCAAAGGCAATTGAGAATAGTTGCTCATCCAGGAAGCTTTCACGCAATGGGATAGCTTCCTTGTCCACAGCAAGACGGCTCAAGTGATCCGCAACGGTGTTCTCAATGCCTTTCTTGTCCTTGATTTCAATATCAAACTCTTGTAGAAGTAGAATCCATCGTATGAGCCTTGGTTTCGCTTCTTTCTTCATTAGTAAGTACCTAAGAGCTGCATGGTCAGAAAAGACAACAACTTTTGTACCAATTAGATAAGAGCGAAATTTCTCCAATGCAAATACAATAGCTAAAAACTCTTTTTCAGTGGTTGTGTAGTTTTGTTGGGCTTCATTTAACGTTCTAGAAGCATAGTAAATAGCATGAGGTATCTTCCCCTCACGTTGCCCAAGCACCGCACCAACCAGCGTAGTCACTAGCATCACACATTAGCTCAAACGGCTTGCTCCAATCCGGTGGTTTAATGATAGGGGCTGAAATCAAAGTTCTTTCAAACGATTGAATGCCGCCATACACTTCTCATCGAAGTTAAAAACCACATCTTTTTGCAATAAATTGCAAAGTGGTGATTCTATCTTGGAAAAATCCTTGATAAATCTACGATAGAAACCTACATGACCAAGAAAAGAACGTATCTCCCTCACCGTAGTGGGAGGGGTTAGAGCACGAATAAGGTCTATCTTAGCTTTATCAACTTCCAAGCCTTTAGAAGATATTATATGGCCTAAAACTATGCCATGAGTTACCATGAAATGGCACTTCTCCCAATTTAGCACAAGATTTGTTTCAACACATCTTTCAAGGATTAATGACAAGTTGTTCAAACATAGATCAAATGAATCACCAAAGACACTAAAGTCATCCATAAACACTTCAATGATGTTTTCAACATATCGGAGAAAATACTTACCATACACCTTTGAAAGGTAGCCGGAGCATTGCACAAGCCAAAAGGCATCCTTCTATAAGCAAAAGTAACGAAAGGACAAGTGAAAGTAGTTTTCTCTTGGTCCTCGGTGCTATCACAATCTGATTATACCACTGAATAACCATCAAGGAAGCAATAATAAGCATGTCCGGCTAAACGTTCAAGCATTTGATCAATAAAGGGTAAAGGAAAATGATCCTTTCTAGTAGTGGCATTCAACTTTCTATAATCAATACAAACCCTCCAACCGGTTTGCACACGAGTTGGGACAAGTTCATTTTCATCATTCTCTACCACTGTTACCCTGATTTCTTTGGTACAACTTGTACTTAGGGCTCACCCACTTGCTATCGGATATGGGGTAGATAACACCCACTTCCAAGAGCTTGAGTATCTCCTTTTTCACAACTTCCATCATGGGAGGATTTAAAACGACGTTGCGCGTCCCTTGTAGGCTTTGCATCGTCCTCCAAACGAATCTTATGCATACAAACGGCAGGGCTTATACCCTTGATGTCGGCGATTGTCCATCCTATGGCCGTCTTGTGCTTCCTTAACACCCTTAGAAGTTTTTGCTCCTGTAATTCACTAAGCTCATTAGAAACAATCACAGGTAACTCTTCATTATCACCCAAGTACAAGTACTTTAAGGTGACTTGGAAGAGGTTTCAATTCTAACTTTGGAGATTTAACAATAGAAGGTAAAAGTTTTCATCACTGCATGGTAAAGAAATAAAAGAGATATTATGAGTTTCGGGACATCCTTGGAGTGAGTTAAGATCACCAAGGGCTTCCTTAACTTCATTACCACACTCAACACCGTCATCCATGGTTGTAGTTAAAACAGTTTCCAAAGCATCATCATGATTCAATTCAAACACTTGTTGAGCCAATGTATCCAAAACATCAATGGAGAAACAAGAGTGGACATCACTAGGATATCTCATCGTCTCGAAAATGTTGAAACGTATTATTTCTCCATCGAACTCCATAGTCAGCGTTCCCTTGTCCACATCAATAATGGTTTCGCCGTTTTCATGAAGGGACGCCCAAGTAGCAATGGAAGAGACGAGTCCGGTGAACCTTCATCCATCTCTAACACACAAAAGTCAGCTGGGAATACAAGTTGATTAACCTGCACAAGAACATCCTCGACAATACCCATTGGGTAGACATTAGAACGATCGGCTAATTGCAACACAATTCCAGCCTTTTTCAAAGGACCTAGATTAAGTGAATTGTACATAGATGCAGGCATAACATTAACGGATGCACCTAAATCCAACATTGCTTTATTAAAAGTGGTGTTACCAATTGTGACGGGAATGTCAAAGCTACCGGGTCTTTGCATTTCGGTGGGAGTTTGTGTTGTAAGATTGCGAAGCATTCTCCCCCACACTCAACACTTCATTACCTTTGAGCCTTTGCTTATTGGTACACAAGTCCTTCAACACTTTTGCATACTTGGGAACTTGCTTGATAGCATCAAGGAGTGGTATATTCACATGAATCTTCCTAAGAACGTCCAAAATCTCCTTTTCTAGTTCCGCCTTCTTTGAACTTGCAAATCTGCGAGGAAAAGGTATAGGAGGAACATAAGTAGAAATTGGAGTTTTAGAGTTAGGAATTGGTACCTCGAGTGTTTGGGAATTTCATCCCTCTTTTCTTCCAAAACCGGCTCCTTTGGAGCTTCCTCTTCACCCAAATCAGCAACTTCGGGTTGCACAAGTTGTGTACCACTTCTCAATGTAATTGCATTAACACCCTCTTTTGGGTTGATAGGTTGAGAAGGAAGTCTCCCACTATTTTGTGCCTTCAAATTGTTGATATCAACCGCCATGGAGCCTACTTGAGTCGCAAATCCTTGATAGCACTCTTAGTTTCTTGTTGGCTCTCCTTGAACATGGTAGAAATACCTTGCATCATTGTATGTAACTTTGCATCGATATCGGAACCTTGAACCGATTGTTGTGGTTCTTTGAAATTGTTGTTGTTGCGGTTGAAATTGTTCTTTGTTGTTGTTGGAATTGTTGTTGTTGTGGTTGAAATCCACTCGAGCGATTGAAATTTGGTTGTTGGACCGCACCTTGCTTGTTGGCATAGCTGAAATTTGGATGATCTCTCCATCCGGATTGTAGGTGTTGGAGTAGGGATCATACCTTCTTTGTTGGTTTGGAAAAACCGCACTAGCTTGCTCCATCTCTTCACCATGTGAAGGTAAAATAACCGCAGCCATCCTTTGAATCATTTGCTCCATATTGTCCATCCTTTGATCACGGTGTGATGATGATGAATCACTAACTTCATGCACTTGCCTTACCATTGGTTCACCTCTTGTGTAGAATTGTTGCGAGTTCGCAGCCATGCTTTCAATCAACTCGGCAGCTTGGGCCACCGTCTTGTTCACTAGTGCACCACCACCCGCAGCGTCTAGAAGATATCTATCACTTGATTGGAGACCTTCGTAGAAATACTTGGATTATCATAGCATCACTAACTTGATGGTGTGGACAGCTTGCCACCAATCTCTTGTACCTCTCCCAACATTCATACAATGATTCTCCAACATGTTGCTTTATTCCACAAATCTCTTTGCGAATTTGAGTGGCCTTAGACGCAGGAAAATACCTCTCTAGAAAGATTTTCTTCAAACCGTTCCATGTAGTGACACTCCCGGGTGGCAAACAATACAACCAATCCTTAGCGCTGTCCACCATAGAAAATGGAAAAACTTTCATCATTGCACCATTGACTTGAGTCTCATTTGGAAGCATAGCCTTGACAATGGTATAGAACTCCATGAGATGCTTGTTTGGGTCCTCATTCGCCATACCATGAAACTTTGGCAACTCCTAAGCAGCCCGGCTTGATCTCGAAAGTGGAGTTTGTTTGGATACACCATTGTTGTGCATCAAGCCTATGTGAAGCCAAATCCTTGAGTGTACGGTTTGCATTGTCACCCATTGTTTCTTCCTCTTCAATTAGTGGTTCTCCTACGAATGGAACCTCTTCTTCTTCTAGTTGTAACTCTTCTTCCTCTTTCGATGAAGAGCTTCGTGCTCTACTTCCGAGACTTGTTCTTTCCGTTGTGTCTTGCCTTGGTTGGAGTATTGTGCCTCTACGAGTAGCTATCCCGCACCTTTGGTAATTCCAATCTTTGGAAGCCGGGGATTAGTACACGAAAAACAATTCTCGCAAACAAGTGAGAAACAAGACAATAAATGAAAAGCAAGTATAAAGCAGAAATTGTAAAAGAAACTAAAAACTTAATAACAAGCCGTATGCCTCCCGGCAGCAGCGCCAAAATTGATCGGTTGTCAATAGGTCAAAAATAATTTCACTTTCTTGCTTCACTAAAATAAAGTAGTATGCAATAAGAAAGAGTTCGTATCCTGAGAGAGGCTTATGTTGTTATGCAAATTTTCGGTTTCTTAGTAACCAAAGGGGGATGTTGATGTTTCAAAGCAATAAAAATAAATTGAAAGCAAAGTAATAATAAAATTTATCAATAAGGAGAAAGTATTGGTCACGGGATAGTTTCATTCACAAACTTGAATTATCAACAATGACTAGAATTGAAATTTTAATCTCTCATTTACTAAAAGTCCTAGGATACCTTGATCGCAAGAGTATCCCGCTAATTCTAATTTCATCACAACCACATTAAAAGATGCATATGTGAATTCTTTCTAGAAAGCAACCTAAAGTGTAAAAGCACAATTAAGTTTAACTCCCTAAAAGCAATAAGTTTTTATGGAATAAGACTAATCAAGGCAACCAAAATGTGTAAAAGCACTAATTCGATTTAACCCAAGTTATGATTCATATGTGACTAGTAGGATATATCACTACAAGCACTACCCACATTTATGCTACTCAAAATCGGGGATAGACAACGTTTTCGTATTGAAAACCCTAATATAGCTCTAGATATGAAAGTAGATCGGATTGATTAGGACTCAACCAAACAAACTATCAAATCATATATCAATATTAACAATGAATCATAAACAATAAACTTGAGACAAAACTAATACATTGAATCAAATCTTATTTGTGAAATCCACTTATTATCCCATAACCAATAATAGGTATTTAGTTACTCATAGTATTTTGATTCAACATAATTATTATCAAAAATAAGATGAAGAACATGTAAAATAAAATGGAAGCAAACCCTAGTAGAATCGCTCTCCTCCAAAACTCCGAGTAGAAAATACGTGATTCACAAAAGAATAGAAACTTTTCTTTTTATATCCTTCCAACTTTCCATAATTAGGTCTTCAAAGCCCAAAGTCCAATACTAAGAAGTCCACCAAAACTCATGTGTGTGAAGAACCCATGTGAGAATATGACTCAAAAATTGTTCGCCGGAAAACTGGGATTGTGGCCGGAAATCGGCCGGAGAAGTCGCCGGAAATCAGTTCAGGTGACCGGCCAAAGTCCGCCCGGTCACCGGTCAACGGTCGATCGGGTCAAGTCAACGAGTCGGGCCGAGTTAAGGTGAGTCATGCCAGTCAAACCGATCCGAGATCAGGCTTGGTGAGTAAGAATCGGCCAAGGCCGAATGGGTACTGTGTTGCACCGAGGATGGTGCATCACTACGTTCTTCCATGACCCATAATAGCCGCACCATCTCTAGAAAAAATAACCCCGCACTCCGTAGCTTCTAGTTCGTCAACCATTGCATCTACCAGTCAAACCGCACATTACAATTCCCGTAACACTACGGCACCACCTCCATGACACCGCAATCTATATCCACTTTGCCATTTCCACCGAGGCTGCAATTTCTTTCTGTGATTTCAATTGGCCACAATCTTTCATGAGCCTCCTCCATATATCAGCAAATACAACCAATAGTTCACAACTCATCTCAGACCCTTCACTGCAACAACCTATCCATTTGCATCAACACTCAGTTCCATTGAAGACCCATTGCCTTAAACCATCTCAGGTCTAATAGTCCCTCCTGCAGCAGCACCAATCCCCTGTAACCAATCATTCCAACTTCACCTGCAGTTTTAATCCACCACTGAGTTCCCTCAACTTTATTATAGCTCCCACAGCGGCAGGGTCTTGCAACTTCATTGCAACACAGCATAATCACTTCACTTCATTCTACTCAGCTCAGCAGCACAGTGACACAATCTCCCTCAATTTCTTCCTCATCCTCCTAAATCACCGCAACCTTCCATTACCACCCAACAACAATGCCCCAGGCCACCGGCTCTAATTTCCCATCTAGACTGACTGAGTTGCTTCTCAAAGCATCACCATTTTCATTCAAGCCCATGACTTCACCATAATCTCAAGCCATCACTTCCGGCTCGGACCACCACAACTCCCCCGCAACATCTAAACTACACCGCAACTCGGCTTCTCTTCCATTCTTGCTCAAGCCTTTGCTTGCTCTGCGTGAATTACCATCATTGTTCTTCTTGCCCTCATTCTTCCCTCGGCTCACCGCGATCACGGCACCATCTTACGCCACATCCATCCACTGGACTTGCTCCATCCACTTCTTGTGCACCGCCGAGTCCACGAAACATCCATTACAGAAGCTCATTACTGCGCAAGACCACCGTAAGCTTCTCGGCACAATATCAATTCATTAACCGACACCAATCAGGATTGCCTCCACCTACAATTCATCGGCCAACACTTGCATTGCCTTCCCACCTACTTAAACTCCATTTCTTTACTTGCACTCTCCATATTTTCCCCGAGCCACCTCCTTTGCTCCATTACGGCCAACACTGCTTCAACATTCCATCTCATTTCTTCTTGCAACTTGGAAACCCATTCTTGACAATAACCCCGGTTTATGCATACTTCCGAGTTCAACACCACAGAGACCACCTCCATAATTGAAACCCATCCATTCCATGCACCTGTAATCAGCTCAGTTCAGTCATCCAAGTGGTAATTCCTGTAGCTTCTCCAGCTGAAGTCACAAGCATTGCTTTGACCTAGCCTTGCACACACGGTGGTCGCAGACAAGCCATCTCGGCCCCAAGATCAACACCCGACCAGAATAACTTTCCCATGAGTTCAAATGACTCAAATCTCACTTCATACGATCTCCTATCACAAAATACCCACAGTTCCCTTCTCGGGTCTCAATTCTTGAAACAGAGTGATTGCGGGACTTGCTTCTTCTCGATTCAACTTGTTCATCACTTCCTCCACCATTCTTGTCTCAATGACGATTCTTGCTTCATCGTCTGGTCCCTAATGAAATTCCAAAATCCACATATAAAATCAACCCGATTCATCACTCGCTAACCTTAAATCATAATCGCCTGCTCCATCATCGATCCGCACCAAACCCATATCAGATTTCTCCACCAAATCCACAACGGCTTCAATCTCCTTCTCTTACGATTCTCCTAAATCTACTTCCCAAAGAATAAAGAGCATCAATAACCATCTTGAATTTGTTCAGTCCCAAATCCAACCACCAGAGTCGATCTTCTCTCAGCATCTCACACATCTCAAACCACCAACACCCTATCTCCCCTGTTATCAAACCCTAACCCATCTTCCATCTTCTTCCCAGCAACGAATCAATGAAAACTCTCGTTCTCTCTCGGATTCGGGTTGAAGAGGAAAATGGAAATAATGAGAAATTAATTTCTCCCGAATTTAGGTCTTGTGTAGGAAAGGAATTGGTTAACTCCACTCAAGCAAAGTAGCTAAGGGGTACTCAAATAACTATAAGCACCCATGCTTCGATAAAGGCCACCTGGATGTAACTTCCTTGTAAAAGAGTCGTCCCTTCACCTTGGTTGAGCTCCAAATATCACTTGCTTCGTGAGATGACAATTTCGCCTTTTTGCTCAAATTGGACAATTTCTTCTTCTTTTCTTCCGTGCGACTCCATTGCACCTATAAAACTCAAAAGCACGTGTAAAGTACATAATTCACAAGAAAAATAGCAAAGAAAGCATAACTACTATATAGTAAATACGGTGTATTCTACACCTATCAGTCGTCGAGGCTACGGTCACACTTAGCACGTATAACAAGCCTTTAAACCCCTAGGTGTCCCTAGTGGACGAGTTATAGTCTCGTGAGGGCTTATTAGAGATATACCCACAAAACCTATTTTCAACTTACTAGTTCTC